>VICI01004056.1:0-11761 GCA_019593645.1 Akabosia matsudoensis
AAACTATCATTCTGAACGAAATTGCTAACAGTTTAAGCCACATTTAGCTTGTTTTGGAATTTTAATAAAATATTGAATTGTAAGATTTGGACGCCATTATCCCTTCACAATCGAAAAAAAAACGTTTGTAACCATTTTAACCATTTCAACCCGTTTTTGACCGTTTTAAACCGAAAAACCGGTTATTTGGTCTTATTTCATTAAAAACCGCGGTTTTAGCCATCTCTGCCTTACATGGTTGATTCGTGAGTACTATGTATGTTTATATAACCCTGCAAAAAAATAGCGAGACCATTCAAACGTAGAACGCACGGCGTACATTTAAAAGCTTCCATCTTTAGAGTTTTAAACATAATATACTAATTACTAGATGTTAGCTTTTGGTGGCTTATCTGGTCTCTGAAAGTATCGCCTATTGGTCAACGTCCGTGGTCAGATATTAGGTCTGCGTGCCTAAATTCTTTCTTTTGACCGAATACTGCTATAAAGAGGTGGAGACGATATGAAGTCACATATATGTATAACTCAAGACGCATGGCTACGGAGTAACAATCGCCTTTACCTTGTCAATAATATTTTACGTGAAATACTGAAGTCTATACCAAAAAAGTATTATCGTGTAATGATGACTTACTTTTAGAGGTCGAAAAGTCACGCGTTATTTCTAAATCAAGTTCATTTCCTCTAACATCGTTCAGCCTTCAAGAGCAACAAAAAAAAGTATGATATTGGTCCCCTCAGCACTGACAAGCCTAATAGGGAACCTTCTACATAAACCCCAATATACTAGAGATATCTTCGAATCTGTAAAATGCAAATTACAACGTGTAAGATACAAGAGTAGCTCTGCGTCTTGTAATTATCGCAAACTTTGTTATAAACAAAAACTTATTGGTGTGAAAACGTATTATCCAGGTTTCATTTGCTTACTTATATCTCACTTGTTTCGTATCAACAGAGGCCGAGTGCAAAAGTTTACAAAATAAATTTAAATATATTTTTGTGTATAAGAATGAAAAAATGGTTGCTTTTTTGCTCAAAGCCGGGAAAAGGTACAGAAGCTTCATAGTTTCCACAAAGAATTGGGTCTTCAATGTCCAGTTGACGGGAAGAGTAAGTTGAATCGTGGCTTGAAATATACGACCGTCCCAAGGAAAAGGGGATGTTTCGTGTAAAAAGAGAAACAGGAAAATAATGCTAAATTCGCTTTCTCTGAAAAACATGCCGAGGCGTAAAGGTAATAGTCGCGACAAAACAATTTTTCATCCTTTTCCCTTCACTCCTTGGAATATTTTTCAGAGAAAAACGAATTTAGAGTTTATTTTCTTGTTTCTTTTTTACACATTTTCTCTTTTTCTTGGGACGGTCACATGCTTAAATATCATGAGATCACAAACCTTATTAACTTTCCGACTAAGAGCTACTTTTGTTTGTGCCTGCTTTTTGGCGTTTGTATGCTATTGTCAGGAAGTTCTAAATTACAAGCTCTGCAGCCCAGCCGACTCCGAGTAGAAATATAGTTGTATCGCAGAAGGAATTTTATCTAGGTCAATTTCTGTCACCCAAATGGAGTTCTGTGTACGCCAGAGTCAAAGTAGATAAGCATGTTCGGCAAGAGAAGTTTATTTATTAATTGAAAACAGTAAAATAGCTTTGATTGCGTGTAATAGGTCTGAGATTCAAAAGATAAATCCACCACGGCTATCGGAGAACTTTTACCCACTTGAAACTCGGCAAGGCTGAAATGATACCATTTGGACACTTTGGAAGGATTTATGAGTTTATGCGCAAAGCTGAAAAACAAATATTGTGGTAGAAAATGGGATGCTTTAATACAAGCAAATCCACACTACCAACTACGTATATAAGATTCACGCAGGAAAGGGCTTTGAAGCAAATCTGACAGATATGTTTTTATTTATGTTGAAAGCGCAAAAGCATATAGAGAGTATATTTTGATACCTTGAATACCGCTGAAGTTCCGGCAGCAGTGGCGCCTACCATCACCCCAGTTATCGTTTTCGATCTGTACGTTTGACCATCCATGTAAGCAAACAGGGCGATTCCCATATTGCTCAGAATCACAGCCAAAATCTAGTTGAGAAATGAAACAAACAGTGGAGATGTATCTAACAGAAACTGCGATAGGACATAGGCACCAAATAGAGATAAGAAAGTACAAAAGAGAAAGTTGGGGCAACTTACGCGGAGTCCAACAAACTGCTGGTGAAGGACCACCCAACTTAGAAGATACAAAAAGGATGTGGTCGTTGCAAAAAGTGCTAAAACTTCAGTCGCTTTCAATGTTTTTAGCGAGTAGGCGATTAACCAGTTGGTCAACACCCACAGGCAGCAAAGTGTTGTACATCTACCGATGAATTGAACTGTCAAGAGACAAGAGAGAAAACACGATAAAGTAAATTACACTTTTATTCAATAACATCTGATCCTATATTTTTTCCTCCACTGGTTTCGATAATATAACATCCGCTCCAAATATCTTGAAACACATATTTTCCTGTCGCGACAAACAAGCAAGCTAACGAAATCATCTTGGAATCAAGTAAACGCCCACAGTGTCCGTCTTTGCTTCTTTTCCCACGACAGGACGTTTCACCAGATTTGTACCCAGAAAAAGACTGGCATTGCAAAATATATTGTCAATGTATCATGACGAAGTACTTCCTATATTCATGGGAGAACATAATCTATGCTTCTGGTCAGACCTTATATCATCACTGACATTATTGTTCCTTACACATGTATTTTTACTTTCTACGGGATTCCAACGATTTTTGGAATTTTACTCCGCACGGCTGTCATTTTATTCTATGTGCTAGCAGTGTGTATGGTGTGAAAATACAGTATCTTGGCGTGGCTTCATATGCTGAAATGAATCTTTATCGACCAGTTTTCTCCTTCTATTATTTTTTGAGAGTAGTGAATTTTTTTTGCCCGCAGCGAAGTTCTTACAAGAGATAAATTAATTTTTCCATCCAATATCCTGCGAGTTACACAACATGTGAACAATTTAGGACTACACGTATTTTTATTCAATCTAACGCAAAGCTCAACAACATTTTATTGCTGGTAAGTCCCCACAACTTTATTTAGGACGGATTTCATTGGATTGGCTAAGTCTATTTTCATGTTTGTGGCAACTACGAGAAAAACTGCTGCAGGGAGGTCCTGTACAATATTGAATTGCGATTTTGATCTGGGCAAAATTTAGTCTTAGAACGTGCTAGTATTTTGGTGTGTGTATTCTATTCTAATCGGGAGTGAAGGCTTTTGAATGTATGTATGACGTACAATGCAAGTGAACAATCAATGAACTTGATAACTTCGTGTGAGGTTATATGCACCTAAATTGCGGGTTAGCACCAATTCAGCATATGTGACGCACTAAACCATAACTAGAATAACAGCAGAACCTTTTATTTTAGCTAAATACAGTATGATTTATCGAGGCTAAAGAACGAAAATGCCTTGAAATCAGCTACCGAGTCAAACTTTACGAAGGGGTTTGAATAGACGGAAAGGCTATGAAATTTGACGTGGTTCTTACTATCATGTGTGCTGAAATGATCGATTCTAAGCCTTGAGCTGTCAAAATAGCAGGAATAGATGTTACCCTTGGGTCAAATAAACACATTAATCCTTCAGAAAAATCCGACTTTCTCTCCAGGGTTTTGAAAAAATTATTGAAACGCGGTCCTATTATTACAATCACATTCGTCATCTTCTTATAAATCTTCAGACATGGAAGTATTAGAAAAAAAACCCATTGAGTTTGGGATTAGTCTAGCTATTTTAATTAAAATCATTGTCACAATAAAATATATGGATGATACTCCTTCTGGATGTGTCCAAGTTTTCAAAGCTCCTAAACGAAGCCCGATTTGGTGACCTTGTACATTATAACTAAGTAGCAGTAGTTTAGCTGAAAGTGAATAGGCGAGATTTCTACAAGCGAAAAACAGAACTCCCTTTAGACCTATGAACCGATGGTCTGCTTCCGCACAGATAAGAGCTTCCTGTCAAAACTACCCTGTTTTCAATTTCGAGACATAAGGGAAAGAATACGTATAATATATTTATAGCGGGAGTGGCGAATGATAAAAGCTCAATGCCCGTGTCCGAAATTTATTTGCTGATATAACGAAACAATAAGCCACATTTAAGAGACTTTTCATTGCTGAACGGCTTTCACATGCATTGCTAGTTTGTTCTGGAACAAAGATACGCTTATCAAATTGGTAGTTTCGCTGTCTGATAAAGATTTATGTTGAAATTACTCGTGACGGAATCATTTCTCACAAGTAGATTGCCACCTAGCAGACACAAGTGCCCCAGATAATGGACTGTAATTTTTCAGACTAAAAATGAAGAATCAAATATCAATTGAAGGAGGGGGCATTATATGAGGGATAACACATATTTCATTGAATTGTTTCTCAGAATTTTGTACTTGCTAGCACTGAGCACTTTGAAATGAAATGCAATTCTGTAAACTTGTTAGATCAAGTGGAACTGCTTCTCAGCGAGAACGTAACGTTGAAAAAAAGAGAAAAAGCCTTTACTTCTATGGTTTTCAAGATCTTGTTGAAAAGTGCAAAAAAATTTGGTATGATTTATGACTCGTTGCGAAATCTTTACTCTGCTTGTTTCATCACTCATTTAGAAACATAGTTACTTTTGAAGCTTGAAGTATAAGTTTTTTAAGACTGGATCTATTTTATTTCTGCGCAGAAACTATCATGTAAGCTGAACCAATTTCGAGGTGTGTCATTTATTTTATTAATCCAAGTTGACCTTGAAAGCAAGCATTCGAGTGCCAAATTATTAGTTGCATTATCGTGTAGTTCCCCAACATTCTTTTCCTCTTTATTCCCGATAAAAAACGAAGTTCTTGGATCAGAGATGTTGTCCTGTATATAATCTCACATAAAATATAGTTAAAAAGTGGAAGTTTGTCCCGGAAAAAATTCACTGAGTCTGATAACTAGGTACACCTAAGGGAAGAAAGTTTTCCAATATGCTGGAAACTTTTTATAATCGAACGCCTTCTGCTATAGTTCTAACACATCTAGAGTAGAAACAAAATTTAACACTTGACTTCACCTACAATGAGTAACTTTTTCTGTGAGACGTTCATATAATAGAGGCAAACAAGATAAACTTTCCCAAGAGTAAAGCACACACATCTAATATAAACTAAAACAACATTAAAATTTTCTCATCCAGACAGGATTTTTCTCGCAGTTTCGCCTTATCAAGATTGTTCTGGTAATTTTAAACTGCAAAAGATATTATTACATTAAAACGAGCCGAATCTGATAGCGCTACAGAAGGGACAATGAACAGAAAGGCAACTTTTTGCAAGACAACGTCTGACAAGTGCGACTCTCCAATAAAAAGTTAAAACAAAATAAACGTAATCAAACATAACTCCAAAGAGTTTTCAAATCCATCATGCAGAACACGATGAGATCATGCATGGTCTGGTCATTAGATCTTTTGTTTGCTTGAAGGCTATAATAATACTTACAATCATGATATAAATGTAATTATCAAGCAAGAGTTTATCCGCTAGGCTTAATAGAAACTTTACAGATTTTTTTATCCTTTCGTTGATTAGTTTTCCGAAAATGTTCTACTTTTCTTAGAGCTTTAGACAAGTTTAATTTAGTTTTGGCACGAAGGTGATGGATAATATTGAACTCTTCATAGTTTTATCTTTGCTTAATATGCAAGTAATAATAGTTTTCTCATCAAAAACGCTTAAAAATTATTTTAAATTTATAAAAGTGGAACGCATCTAAGGGAGAAAGCGTTATGAGGGTGCTGTGACCATTTCGTATGTAATTCAAAAAAGGTAAACAGATTCTTAGAACCCGTTGCCCACGTGTAACTCTCCTGATTTTTCTTGTCTTTCTGTAGCTTGTCATGTAACTAAGTTTAAGTTAGCTTGTCAGGTAAAACTAAGTTACAAAAATAAATGATTTGGTGTGCAATGACCGAAACAAGAGTCGATCAAAATGAACCGTCGCAACGTAATAGTCTTGGCCATGCATGATTCTACCCATACACCGAGTTTAAAGTCGATCCGATAAAAAGTGCACGTTTCATGAGAAAAAATGTATTTAGTTCTTAAAATGGTTCTAAATGGCCTATACACCATTGTAGTGAGCCCAGAAACAGATAAATGAAGTAGGTTCTGGTGTACATATGTATGTATTATCAAGTATTGAGTAAGTCCGAGAGATATCGTCGTACAGCCGTTTAGAAAAATGCAAGAACCTACAAAACGCCAACGAAGGACTGATTGGAGAAGCTCTTCAAACCAGTCAGTAGCAAACCTAACCTGGTTCGTAGTAAATATGTTAGTAAAAGTGAGTTATCATCGGACAAAATTAAACGGATATGCGGACATCCACACCCGGCAACATAGACTCAAGAAGCGATCTTATTAACCGTATGACTGGTTTACAAGTGACAACAGTGCATTGTAATTGAGAGACGCACGTTTTATTGTAAAAGTATATAGTGGGACAAACTTTTGTAAGATGATGAAACAAGTTTCCTAAGTAGAAAACTTGTAAAAGAAACAAGTTTACTATCTTTGTTGGTCGACACCGCTGTTTCGTGTACATGATCCTTGTTCAGTCTTATGAATTTCATTTCATCCAATCTTACTTACTCACTTATTTTCCAAGCTTGCTTGGCTGAATACCAAAATGCCCATAGACATACCGTATGAAAACCAATAAACTAGTCTATGCACATTTCTTTTCATAGGTATAGGGTTTTCACTGGTTGGTCGATGGGGTACAATATAACATTAAAATCATCCATTCAACTGCAACACCGGTTTCGGAAGCAGCAGACCCTGGAAAACGTCATTACTGCCAGAAGTACCATGTATAGTGGAATATATCAGAGTTTCATCTAAGAAATTGGGTAATTTCGACAATACAGGGTGAAGCATAGTAAATTTCTCGTCTTCCTCCAGCCAAAAAACGTAACAAGTCAAACGCTTCCAAAATAAAACTAGGCTTCCGTCTTCCTTCACGTTGAAATTTCTGATATAGGTATTTTGACCGAAAATTCGGTCTAAAAAAATGTAAACTAATGCATGAAGTGCAAAGTAACAATAAGAAAGTTACAGAGCTCAATTCAGGATTAGGTACAAGCGCATAAACCTATGCATTAAAAACTTCACGCACACAGTGCTTCGGTTGACGTGTGATATGTAATATAAACTTCCTCTGTTCAATTATCATTCTGGTCACGTAATATCCCCGCGTTGATAGTACCGAAAAAATTCTTGCCATTTTAATCAAGAAGTACGTTGTATCGATCAATTGATCTCGTGCCTATTCCGTTCCATGAAAAGATTCATTTTCTATCTTCATATCACATGGCTGATCGGCTGAAGCTTAAAAAATACATACAATTCCACCCACACTCTAGAAACTTTCTCTCTTTCATTTGGCAAAACTTAGCTTTTTACTCGATTACTTTAACTGTCAATAGAAAATATTGCATGAAAATAATCATAAATAAACAAATGGAAATTACTTACACAGCGTCATTCCCCTTTCACGAAAGCCCTGAATAGCGTCTGAAACTGCCCGCGACATGCTCTTAGGTCCTTTTCGGCCCATGCAAGAACAGAAACGAACGGTGAGTTGATGAATCGGATAAAAGAAAACTGTACAAATGGTGAGAACCCAAGCGGTGAAAAATGGTGCGTCATACACTTTGACCATACTCATTGTCTTTGGCATGGAAGAACTACTCCCGTCTCTATTCATCAGACTTGAATTCCTTGCTAAACTACCACTAAGATCACTATTAAAAGAATCACTGTTTGTGTCATCATTATTACTTGTCATCGTATCTGGGTCTAGCGGCTGAAAAACACGGGAGGAGTCATACCCCGAAAATGTGTACGGGGTAACTTGGTACGTGGTGTCGGACAGGGAGGATGAGGCGCCACCTCCCCCAGGAGATGAGGCGGGTGACTGAGGGTTTTTGTTGTAAGGATACGACTGAAAATCATCTGGAAACAGGTGCATCGTCACATAAACTCGTTTTATCGAGTGGAACATAATGGTCCAACAGCATCCCACGAGGATTGATAGAAAGAGACCACAACAGAGCTGAAAATGAAAAGAAAATTAATCGTCTTTATTATAAATCTGCTCAAATTGTTATTTACTTATATTTAAAAAAAACTGTACTTAAACGCTTTAGGAGCAGTACCGTGCACTGCTCAGAACAAATGTGTCCTTGTACCCATTTAATTATCTTTCTCATTTTACGAGCAGCAACTTCTAAATTTTCGTAATCGAAACTTCGCTACACAACCAAAACTTTTTATTGCTAATTCCAATTTTCTCCGGAAGGTTTTGCCTTGTAATGTAAAAGCCTTAACGTAGTACCAGCTTAAAATATTTTTTTATGTAATTAGGTGACTATGCATTATGCAATAAAAACAAGTATTTATAGCTAAAGAGAATATTATGGAACGTTTTGTGGTAGTCTGTGGGATACATTAATGCATGATTCATTGCAGTAAAATTAATGAGCTGATTATGCATACCTATTAATGTTTCTATTCATACTAGCGCGTCAATGCCTATGAGTGGTTTTGTAAGCGTCCAGAAATTTAGATGGCCAAAGCTTGATAACATGATACCTATAGTAGATTTTTACATCGATGAAACACATGTTCTGTTCCCGGGGGTAGTATGGGGTACTATTATGAATCCGTAAAACAAACCCAAATAAAAAACGATGTAATTCAAGCTTTACTATTTAAGGTAAGCTATGGGCTGCGGCAATTGACGAAATATTTAGCAATATACTTATTAGGGATTGATTCGAATTATTGAAAAAACTTCCAACTTCGATGAGCAAGTATTCTATTAAATAGGCATATTTCAATGAATTAGGATGTTTCCGCAACATCTACAAATTGAATTATTGGAATTTCGAAAAATCACCTTAATGTACCATTGCTGTTCCATTCGAGCTTGCATTTCTTTTCAATATGTTCGCTCCCGTGATTTTAAAAAAATTATGCGACAAGTGCACATTTGCCGTATACATTACAATTCTGTCGTGTCGCCCGTTTTACTAGACTCGTCGTTTGAGCGTTAATTTTTTTTTAAATTAGGCTCTAACTTAAGGATTTCGGCACTTTTCCATATTCATTCTTTTTGTCAACCTTTTCCTCCTCCTGGTTATACTAACTTACTTTCCTACCCATATTTTCTAAATTTATATTTCAAAGCTACTCCGGAGAGTGGTTTTCTAAAGGTGCTGAGGCGTTAACAGAAGCCTGTGTGTGGGTATGGTATGCACAACTTCGTTCTACACACCAACACTATATTTTTGCCCGATTCATGGACAATGATAAGCTCAAAATAGACAACTTTTTGATATGTATCACTACGTCTATAATGTTTAATATAGTGCGGTGAGGGTGAGGTAGCAAGTCATAGAACTGTTAATAAAGATGAAGACGTGCTGCGTGAAAGTAATCCGAACAAAAAACTTTCTCTATCTAGATACAGAACAAAACTCTGGTCTTTTTAACACTACCATCAGAGCTCTCATTACAGCTAGGACAAGTATTCGTCAAAGCAGGAAAAGTGAGTGTAGTATTTCGCAAGTCATAAAAAAAAGTTTATGATTTTTACACGCAGCTTTCATCTCTATTTTTCCAGAAAAATGTAACCACTAATAATACATTCGAGAGCAAGGAAAAGGCTTAAGGTTTTTTATCGACAGTGAATAAAACAAGTGCGAACGAAAAACAATATGTCTCTATTGAAGCACATAATTTGCTCAGAAGGCTTAGGCTCTCATCAATGACCTTGGAATATTTTTCTTCGTAGTCTTTCTTTTTCTTATTAGCTTTTGCCTTCTGCTTTGGTTCTTTAACAATAAAAGTTTACTAGACTTCAAATGTTTTGTGAAAAACCTTAATTTATATAAATACCATATGTGCAAAGGGAAAATAATAAAACTAGTACATAATCAGATGCTGCTTCTTCAGCAGAAAGAATTATCCAAATATCCCTATTCAAAGCGGATGGGATGAGTGTAGATCCTAGAATAATAAAACTTTCTTATATTCAATATTTTATGTTATTAGATATCCTGCTCAACAAGGACTTTTCTCCCCGAACACCTCTCAACCAGCTGGAAAGGATTATTAATGGAGAAAGCTCGAATGCATGTATCTAATGCACAAAATACAATTGATGGATTCACTACTTTGATGAACAACACGACATACGGCTATAGGTAGCAAGGTAGCATATAAAAGCACGTACAAACGATGCTATTTCAGGGTACAGTAGAAAATTTGCTTTGAGTTTTAATAATATAACGTACGTGGTTTAATTCAAACATTCCAGGGTAAAATATGAACTCACGTGTACAAGCCACAACTCCCTTTCAGCTTATGTTGAAAAGAAACAAATTTGTTTGCGTGAACTTAACTTCGAGTGTAGAAAAGAGTTTTGAAATTCTTTTAATGAAATTTTTTAGCAAAAATTTGAATTTCAATCAAAAGCAAATCTGACATAATAGAAAGTAAAGGGTATTCATGCAATATTCTTCTCTATAGTACAGTTTTGTTATTTCGTTTAAAGAAATGGTTTTAAAAAAGTTGCATGTTTCTCCAAGCACGAAGTTTTCATTATATTACTATTCCTTCCTGAACACATCCTAGGTTGTGCGTTAAGGTAGCTTCGTTTTGAAAAGCTGCTCAAAAGCGCAAATCAAAATGCTCAAAAGCGCAACCATTTTCTTTTTTTAAATAAAAATAAAAATAGAGCGACTTAAGTCGTGGATGTTTAAAATATTATTTCAATTTTTTTTTCTTTATGTACTTGCTACATTAATATTGCAGTACTTTACCTTTTCAAGTTTTATTTCTGTTAGCTAACCTTAATCATTTTAGCAAAAATTCTTATTTGCATTTCAACGAGTGTAATTAGATATGCGAGGCTCAACTTTAGTCCCCGAAATGCACTAATCGCCCTATATGACTAATACTAATTAATGTTTCGAGATTCAAATTGATATAATTTGAGGTACAAGGGCAGTCCAAGTATGTTAAATTATGCATTTCATGGTGGAGTGCCATTATAATTTTTGTTTATCGTAGCCGTAAAGCACCAAACTTTAGGAGGGTTCGTGATGTAGTTTCTCCCTTGTTTTAGTCTACAGCACAAGATGTATCTACCATTTCAACGGTCTTTTTGAGCCCTAAAACATCATATCTTGGCAAGTAGGAACTTTTACTATTTATGGCTCAAAAAATGACGAAGTATACCAAAAATGACATAGGTAGCTTGTAAAATACCCTAAATTTGGCGTTTTTGTGAAAAAGTTTGGAGTTTTACAGAAGAAGCAGTTAGATTTCAAGCAGCCGAATGATATACCTTCATGTTTCACAGCATCGCAGCCTCTGTTTTAAAATAGATTACCTCTTGAAAAATTCTACTCTATCCGGTGCTTTACGGGATTAAAAGTTGCAGGCGTTAAAAAACTTTCGTATATAGCGGCGGATATCAAGTTCCAAACATTATTCGGAAGCATAGGCTTGTTTAACTCAACATTCATAAGATTTCGAATTCAAAACACTCAAAGTCCTTTTGACGCAGCAGATTTTTAAGTAAACTATCTATGAGGTACTTTGTGATGTGGAAACGAAACGAGCATTAGACTTTCTTGT
>VICI01004057.1:0-11759 GCA_019593645.1 Akabosia matsudoensis
CTCCAACGCGGTAGAATGGTGTAATACAATTATTACAAGTGCATGACAAACAACCTGTTATTGTTTATGATATTGATGCAAAAAACAGCTCTTTTTCATGGAAGCGTTAATATGTATGTGACAAGCTTAAAACTGAGGCAAATACTGGACAAGATAAAAAGAATCAGCTTTAAACACAGACAAGAAATTCAGCGTAACGAGATGAACACAAATAAAAAAGAGTACAGTGTTACATTTTTGGGAGTTGTGTTTATCTTGCGAAACTGTAATTCGTTTTAGTGATAATGGCCAAACTAAGATTTACCGGAATTTCTAGCTCTGCTGAGTCGAATGAGGCAGTTTCAGAAACTAATCCGGACAACTGTTCAAATAACAATACAATTAAGTCCAGCTTCCCAGGGCTTCACCGCTATACCGGTCGACGAGGAACTTTTCATCCTAGTGTATTTGAGTGGCTGGAAGGTATTCACAGAAATTTGTGCGGCATTTAAATTCTTTGGTGCTATACTATGCGATCATCGTTTACTCATAATATTCGATTAAGCAAAACGAAGAGATGACAATGTTGGAAACTTCTGGCGGGTTCATGACAAACTGTATGACCTACAGAATTTCATGGACAAGCATCCAGGTGGGCGTGATTGGATTGAGTTTTCGCAAGGGTACTTAAAGTTGAATGTGTGTAGCAGTATATTATATAATTTGCATACAAAGACAACTGTACTAGAAATTTTTTAAGCAGGACAGATATCACCGAGGCATTTGAATCGTCGCACTTTGTTAATATATCCCATGTGGAGAGGATTTTAGAAAATTACTACATTGCAGAGGCATCTTTACCGAGGAATTCACCATATACTTTTCACAAAGATGGATTCTATGCAAATCTGAAACAAAAAGCAGAACCGATTTTAAAAGTATGCATGGTATTTAGAATGCATTTCAAAAACACGCTTTTGATTTGTATTTATTTTACAGGAAGTTGGAATGGAACTGTCATTGAGCACAACAGTTATTGGAGACTCGCTGGCGTTTTTCTTCTTAGTTACTAGTTTGGTGGGTTTTATAATGCACTCAACTACGTTTCTAATTGTTGCCGGATTAGTTCTCGGAATGCTCCAAGCTGTTGCGCACAACTTTTTTCATAAGCGTGACAACTGGAGAAAGTATTATTTTGACTTTGGCTCACTTTCATCGTACGAATGGAAAATCAGCCATGCATTCAGTCATCATCTTTATCCGAATTCAATATTGGTACAAAAATATTCGATCGAAATGACATTTTTCGGTATAACTGTCACCTGTTTACCTGAACTTCTTTTGTTGAATATTTTTCGAAAAGGACTATGAAATCTTGGTGGGCGAACCAATAGTTGAAATGCTTCCTGTCCGACCGAAATCAGTTTTGCACAAATACATACTACCCTTCGTTATAGACTTTTTATATGGCTTATATGGGGTGGAGCAAGTTCCACTGCGTTTTCTATCAATATATCAAGGAAAACAAAAGTTGCGACCCGAAAACTTAATTGTTCTTATAGAACTCGGATTTGCCATTATTTTCTCGCCGTCTACTTTTGGTACATAATTCATTTTAAGGAACTTGTTTAATAAGTGTGTCAATAATTCTTAATAATCTAGTCTGGTATCACAAACTGGGCTACCATCTTAAGTGCATCGACATTCTGGTTCGGATTCGTTGCAAATAACTCGTCACATCATCATCCGCAATGCTTCCATGATGGAGATGAGGCAAGACCTATTCCTGACTTTGGGTGAGTGAAATCACCCTATTCTATTCCTAGAAATGGCCGGTGCTTTTTATCGTGGACTGCCAAACTGCCGGAAGTCGAAGTAAAATGTCACAGGAATTTATAATTTCAAATAGATTATGCCAACTGGATGCAACAGCATCAAAGACTGACTGGTATCACAGGTCCCTTTTCTCAGGTAGCGAGCATGATTAACAAATAAGTATAAAGCTTATTAAATGAACTATCAAATTTTTTACATGATGCCAGTTTTAACGACTTTTGGGGAGCATCCGTTGCATCACTTGTTCCCAACTGTATGCCATGGAAAGTTGAAATATCTCAAGCCAATAGTTGACCTGACATTATGTGAATTTTCCGAGCAAATCTTACAGTTTACACAGTGGCAACTGTTCGTAGGGACTCATCAACAGTTGGGGAGAACTAAAATTAATGCATTTGGTTACAAAAAAGAGTCCTAAAGCCATAATCATAATAATTTGTTATCATAATATTTCAGATAGATTGAATTGTTACAGAAATCAAGTTTCATTTAATGTATAGCATAATATGCCACGTTTCTAATGATTGTATACGAAGGTAATAGGTAAATGATTAAATATAATGTTTAATTGTTTTATTTTATTTATTGCAATACATTTGACAAAGTCGCCATGGATTAAGATAAATTAATAATCAACAAGAAGCAGTGCAATGAGGACATAAAAATGACAACATGAAACAATTTGGTGGATTACATCATCCATCTTCTGGTTCCTTCGCACGCACCAAACTCATGACTGAAAAAGCTACTCGTAATAGCTAGTGCAAATAACCACTACTGACAACTGATAGACTTAGTTTTCTCAGACACCTAAAATGCGCACTAAACCCTTGTCGTTGCATCTGATCAGTCTTACTACTTTTAAAATATCACCTTTACTATGATTAGGCATTGCTCTATCAAACAACTCACGCATTCTATCGTGGTTTCCTCAATATCACATACTTCACCAAATTAAGTTCTGTACTCTGTAGCAACTTTGATTTCAATTACTCAGGAAATACATAAGAGAAATTTACATCATCTACAGGAAGAGAGTTACTACTATGACTTGCAGAACAAGTCTAAGAATATTTCATTGCTTGCAAAATTAAATACTGAGATCCTATAAAGTAGTAATGAACTAGATAGTGCATTGCACGTTTTTTTGAACATTTTAACATAAATTATAAGTAAAAATAAAATAATTGAGTCACAATTGCTGTTGTCAATCGTAATGTCTTAACTTCTAAGTAAAATCTGATGTACCTTAAGAAATACTGGAAAAATCTGCATCAACGTTTAAAACTCTTGAGTACGATGAAGAGTAACGTAAGTGAAAATTTTAGGCAGCAGTAACAAAGTTACTTTCCTCAAAACAAGGTACGTAAAAAGCCAGGTAATTTACTGATCAAGCCCCTTTGATTTCCACCCATCTGCATCTTCTCACTTTGGGAAGCCCCCATTGGGACATGTCCATTAAGCAATGCTTCAATGTTATCCGGATGCTCTGAGAAGCTATTGTTGCCAAATCGAAGTCTCAAATGTGAACATGAACGACGTGGTTTCGTAAACTCAAGGTTGTCTGGCATGCCATGGCTTAAATCCAGACCAACTTCTACTGGCTGGGATTGCGAGACTGGTCTCAAGATGCCCTGATTTTGTTTGGCGTTGTGAGTTTCATCAACAGATTGATTGGAATTCAATGAGGTGGACGTATTTTTTCTGGTGAAATATTTCACAATTCCAGACGACGACGATTGCTTCTGTGAAAAGGACTCAGCAGTGTTTGCTGATGGATTTTCCATAATGTTTTCTTTCATCAGGGACGGATGTGCAGCATTTACATCTTTCCATTTTGGGTACTGATGATAGTTCCCACATTTGCACAGTTCAACCTTGCTTTTTGAATCTTCCTTTCCATTTATTATAGCAATTACATCGACAGCATCTAAGGGCTTAATATTGCACTTGTATTTCCTTTTGGCATAACCGTTCATGGAAGATATAGCTGCGGCTGCGGCAGCTGCTGCAAAAGAGCTCTCCATGTCGTCCTCGTCGGAATCGTCGAATCCTGAGTCAGCGGATGTCTTTCGCTTCTTGAGTGGTAATGAGTGCGTATGCCATTCTTCACAAGATTCAAACCTGCCATCAGGAGTGCAATGACCGTATGGCTCGCAACTGTTGAATACAAGTGAAAGGTCAAATTAGCATCGATAAAATACATCATTCGTACCAAATGAAATGAACTCTCGCAAATTTCAAATCGAATTTAGACAAGGAAGGTGGACAGGTATTGATGTCACACTGCGTAATAATGATGACCATAATTGTATTATCAAATACTCTTTCCGAGGCTCAAAGTATGAGTCATCCACAACCACAGAAATCTAGCAAAGTAAGCAGTTAAATGTGCGTACCCAATGTCTTCTGCGAGCAAATCCAACTTGGCTTCTACCACATTCGCTATAACGTGATTTCCAGTCATGTGAAGGCAGGTGATGAACTGGGTCATTCCACTTGCTTCTTTCTTTAGCATTAGGATGTACAGGGTAGCCAGTCTCAAATCGTTGTCCAAATGATGAAGCTGCAAATTCCACACGAAAATTGATAGTAGCTGATTAAAACTGTTTGTGACAAACATGCTACATGCTTAACCAATTACTTATACTTATTTATGGGCTTTATCCAAATCGGTTGTAAATTTGTTTGCAGTTAGCTCTTATACGGTTTTCTAAATGTGTTTTAATGACTTTATCAGGATTTGGCTCTTACCACATGCCGCTTCTCAGCAAGATTCAACAGTCCGACCCAAGTAAGTTGAGATAAAAGAAGTCCAAAATGTCTCGTTTCTCTTATCATGAACTTTATGTTGCTCCGTAGGACGTTTGCAGGGTTATACTCAAACTTTCTCTGAGCTTTTGACCATAATCGTTTCTTTTCTGTTTTAACCAGCATTGACGGTTCGAACGGCACAATAAAAACAGCTCGATGCAATGTGATGTCCTTAGGATGTACCAATGCTAAGGACTCCTCCAACAAAGACTCCGATGTCACAGGCTCATGAGGAGGAAGCTAGAAATGTAACATGATGCACAAAAATGTTAGTAAAATATACCCATGATTAAACGAGCTACGAGCCACAATTTTTTTTTCTCATACCTCAACAAAATATCGCTCACAGGACATGTTTGCAAGAAGAATTTAACAATCAAAATCACGAACTTATTTCCAACGAATGAATAGTTTCTAAGTTGTAACTTTTGTCTCTAAAATATCCACTTCCAACACTTTAAATGTTCCAGCGTTTAGACACGTATTGAAAACTAGTGTGCAAAATAGTGTTGCAGTGTTTTTCAGGAAGACTTCACAGAAGTCTTTTCACTGTCACAGTCGAATGGGGAATGCTGAGCTTTCCTGATTTTCCATGAGATCTATCGCCTTTCAAGCTTCTGAACTAACTATCTGGCATGTTACAGTCATCAGAACGGTTTTATATTGGATGACTCAACAAAGCACTCATGTTGCTTTATTTGCTATAACTTTACGAGCTCTGATACATGATATGCGCCAAGAGAATAGGCCATTAAACGTATGAAGACTCGGTTTGGGACATACCGCAACACATATTACACACGTTTCTTCTTTTACTTAGCATACCTATAGATGCTGTTCAGCTATTTTGTAAGTAAGGGTGTACCTAACATAAAAGCATAATTTTCTTTTGCCTCATGGTGCATTGATGAATAGATTATTGAAAAAAGGTTGCAGCTTGACTGTCGTTTCATGTAAACAACTGAAACTAAAAAGGTTCTTCAGTTTTCTGTGTTTTTCCTATACTCTCTTTCTACACTACGGGTTCTCCATATTAAGTACCACAGTCGTTAACAAAGATATCTTATGAAAAGAAATCGTTTTGTTTGTTCTTTTTACTAAACAATCCAGGGAGAAAAGGTTTTGAAGGACCGAGGTAATGGAATAAGCTTAATGTGGTACTCGCAAACAAAGTTAAGAAACGTTGAAAATTTTCATAGACATACGTTTCCCAACAAAAGAAAAAAACGTCGACCGGATGGATGGTATGGTAGTCGTGTAAAAACACATTTAAAGCCAAGCAAAATAAAATCGTGTTTTTAAGATACTTATGAAACATATGTCTAATGATGTTATGTGAGATGGAAAAAGAAAGTTAATTTGCCACTTGTTTCACTCTTTGTTGTTCTGTTTTGTCGTATCAGTTTTGTGTGGCAATGATTGTGCATTCGCTGCTTACTAAATATGACAACTGATATCAATACTATTTTTGTACGGAGGATGTGACAACACAAATTCCGAAAACAAATTACGTGAAACGTGCCAATTACACTTACATACCCCAGTACATAAATGTTCCCCTGTTAGGAAAGAAGGTTTGGATATAGAACTAGAGGGTTTTTAATTGACACCTCCATACAAAGGGTTCATTTCGATCAAGATTTCGTTCCACCAACCATG
Source organism: Akabosia matsudoensis (assembly GCA_019593645.1). Lineage (NCBI taxonomy): Eukaryota > Metazoa > Arthropoda > Collembola > Entomobryomorpha > Paronellidae > Akabosia > Akabosia matsudoensis. Next base: position 6,289 of record VICI01004057.1, read on the forward strand.
CGTTGTACGTAATCGTCTCCTGATAAGTGATGGATGACAAATGAATGAAGAAAAACGTTTTTGTTTCGTGGTTTCCTTAATAATATTGTATTCTAAGAAGCACAAATATGATTTTGGTGAAAAATAATGGTTCTTTGTCTGTCTTTAGTTTCCCTCTTGAGTGGAAATTTTTTAGAATGATGAGTACAATAATAGAATTAGACGAGGATATTGACAGTTCCAGTCTCGCAATAAACGAAAACTGTCTAAATGAAACCGTGTTTCAACAGGATAAAATTCCCAAATGCTGTAAAAGTATATGGTTTCATATATATATGAACGCTAAACGATTAAAATACCCTCAAACGAAGGTGAAGATAGAGCCCTCGGTTGCATGTTGTTTCTATATTAGAAGTGAGAGCTAAGTAGGTGGTATTTTAAAATGGTTGTAAATCTATTTTTGCATCAACTTTATTTTGGAGCAAAAGTCCTGTAAAGCTGGCTGACTCAGTACGTTAATCTGTCGTATTAAACTCTTACTGCTTAGTCAGTTCTGATTTGAATCCATCAACAAGATCATCGTTTTGGTATGTTTTGTATGTTTACTCATATGCTATTGTTATTCATACCGCAAATTGAGCTGGAACATTCTCCAGGAAAATGAGAAATGACATAGTTCCTTGTACCCGTATGGTTGCAAGCATCTGGCAACTAATAAAATAATGACTCATTTATCCCTCAGTAGAATTAAAATTTAGAGAATATGGGGCATGATACTAATATTTTATGGTGAAACTGGTATTCTTGAATGAGCATAAACATGGCCAAGCATGTCACATGCAATTCATTCAAAACATATTCTACGAAGAAAAATATATCCCTAATCATGGGATACTACATTAATCACACTGTTCAATATATTGTTCAAGTTCAATCGGGTACAATGGTGGCATTTGTTTGAAGGAGATTAGATATCGTATTTAACTAAGTTTACAATTTACAAGATTCTACAGAGAGGTTTTTATGTATTGTACATAAATAGTTGTAAATACCAAAGTAAGGTTCGCAATCCAGACTACTGCTAAATAAATCCACTTATATCTGAATATGATGAATATGTTCGTTAGGAAGCTGATATTTGTGTTCATCTACCGGACCAAGATGTCTGCAAATAGATTTTCTCTTTCTGCGCATGTGTTTACACAAATTATTTCGTGTGCATGTGAGTTGCGAACTTTGATGGTTTGATTATGACAATTATAATGTGCTATATTGAATGTAGAGCAAGTAAAGTTCAGACGAAGACGATTTTTGCATTTTTAAGTTTTTTGAATTTTCAGTTCAGATTCAGTAAATAAATCAGAAAATGTGGTGTCATTATTATAGAACCGACCGAGTACACAGAAATACGTGAGGAGATATAAAACCTACGATGACCCCATCACATTTTGATATTCTTGACATGAAAGGCTGGTATGTTTCAGTAACTCAATAGCGTTTGTCTACCATAGGCTGAAACTGACCCGCTTGAACAAGTTAGCTGCGAGTTCATCGTAGTTAGCTGTTACATTGCAAATATTAGCCCACGTCAATGAATCTTATGTTGATCTTGGTACAGCAAGAGTTCACAAAGTTTATCAAAATCAGCATTATTTCAAAAACAACTTTACTAAATTTGTATTAGAAGGCAGTATAATCACCTGAAATCCAGTAAATCGATGATTACTGCTTGTGTTTGAATTGAACGGGCCATATTATGATCGGAAATGAACTCAAGACTTAAAAATATGCGACAAATCCTTTGGAGTGGGGTTTTACATTGTACTAATGCTGATTACTACTACATCGAAATGTCAATCGAAATTTCTTTATATTTAGGAAGTATAGGTGAGAAGGTTTCTCTCGATCAGTCGGTGGGTATCTAAGGGTGTGCTTCCATAATTCTGAAACTTGTCGAGACGACACATTGTCGGGGTCGGGTTACGAGTATTCAGGATATATACAGTCAAACCTGTCTATAAAAGGCAGTCCTATAAAAGAACCTGTCTAATAAAGGTATCATTTCTGTCGCCCTATCTGTATTTACCCCATGTATTTTCCCAACTCTATAACAGACATGCTGTAGTAAAGGCATTTTTTATGTCACCCTTGGATGCCTTTTATAGACAGGTTTGACTGTATCTGTAAAACAATAAATAATTCGCTTTTGCTTGCGCATATCAGGCAAAAGGCAAACAGAAGCTTTTCTAAATCTCGTCAAGAGGAAAAGGTCGTTTTGGTATATTGAAGCGTATTAAGCTGATAGTACGATGTAGACGGACTTGGTTATATCAGCATTAGTAATTAATTACCTAGATTTCAGACAAGCAATTTGAATCTTAGAATGAATAACATCTCTGCGGAAAGTATTTTTGTGTATTTATCTTTCAAGAGCTATCAAAATGTTAACCAAAATCTAAATCATACGATACATAAATATTATGATATCGTTCAAGTAAAATCCAGTAGGAGTAAGACCTTCATAGATAATTATGTAATCGTCATATTACAGATTACAAGATGACTACAAACATCCCTCTAGAAATTGAAATGTACCATCCACGAGATGTCTTCTGCGATAAAAAAGCAGTTCTAATCTAAGTACAAATTTTAAATTATTATCATGAATTAGCAAACCTAAGATAAGTCTTGGCCCCCGAACCCATTTTGTAATTTAATTCGTATCTAGCCTCTATAGCCTACGTGATGAAGCGCCCCTGGAGTGACGCCGGATATTTGGTTGGCTATTACGCATGTGAGAAAGGTTTAGTGGTTGAAACTCGTACATCGTATATGAATCTCGTGACATGCCAATGTCAAACCATATTCTTGGTCGGTGATAGTTCATACTGAACGTCAACATTGCCAATGGAGCCTCGTGTTAATGATCGTTGATTTGGATATTTAGTTTAAAGCAGCCAAACATACCGTTTGTTGGCTAGTTATGCTATTAAAGTAATAAGACGGATAAGAAAATCGTATCATTTCATGGGACCATTTAATAAAGTAAGGATGACCGAACAACATCTTGTCCAAATAAAAGTATTTTTAGAAATCTTTTGACGCATAAGAAGGTGTAATTGTTGAACTATAATTCAGGTTATCGTCCAAATCTAAAATGAAAGCAAATCAACCTCACCTCGCTGGAGCTCATCTCCCCTCATTCGTATAACTTTAAATAATCATTTTAGAGTCAGCCGTTAGATACATAACATGCCGATCGGTATGCTCGAGCTATAGATTTAGAACAGTCTTCGCTCCCCGCATTTGAGCAGTGGAAATACAAAGATTTTGTTTGTGAACTCCCGTATCAGATTATGATAAAAAATGAAGCCATCGTAATCCTGGAGTAAACATAACCATACAAATAATTTATCTGTGGTTGACGATTATTTGCATTTATTAACTTTTTTTGTGAACCGTTCATCATAGCATCGAGCAAGTCAACAAGTGCTGCTGATTTTCATGCCTCAAGCGTAAAATTTTACATGAACACAATATGTGCGTCACTTTTAATTAAAAAATAATGACCGAAAGAAAAAAACAACACACATATGTTATATGTAGACAGCTTTCATTTCATGCTAAAATAAATAGGACATGAACTGATTAGGTGTGAAGAAATCTGCAGAAAGTGTAACATTCTAGAGTATAGCCTCGTACTTGCCATTCCCATTTTTAAGTTTTATTTGCCCCTTTCGCAACACTGAGTAAAATTGTCAAAATATATTTGAAGGTCAACACAAACGTAATCTAACCAACTGAAACCACAATCGTTATCAACTAGGAAATAGTTTATCATGAAATTGGCAAAAAGTAATGTAATTCGTTATTTTGCAATGTTATTTGCGTTTTCTTAAGCAGTGCCCCCCACACAGCACAGAGCTAAGGTATATCTACATTGAGCATAGGTATATATGTTGATTTTACATAAACTCTTATTTTCTTTGACCTCGACCTCCAGTATTGGACATTTTCGTCATGCCATGTACAAATTCCTTTCTCTGTTCCTCCAACAACTCTTCCAAGTGGGCAATTTGAAACGATGACTTTTCCAGTTGCTTTTGCAACTCTAAAATCGTTTCGTCCTTTCGGGACAGGGCTTGCTTCACACGAAGCCCGATTTTTTCTATTTCAGCATCCTTTTCTCCAACAATTTTCTCGATTTCTAGCTGTTTCTGCTCAACCGCCAGCTTACAGTTCGACTGCATCTCGACTATACTGGATTTGAGAGATCGACAGTCATCTTCTAGAACTTGAATTTGATCTGTGAACTCTCGACGTATGACGGAGGTCAAATTCACTCGCTCCTCTTGCATTTTCATGTTCATCTCCTGAAGATCAGCTAACTGCTTATCTTTCATACTCACTGATGCCTTTAAAGTGAACAATTCTTCCTCCTTCACAAGTAAATCAGTTTTCGCTTGAGAAAACTTGGACTTTATATCCTTTTCTGATCTATCCATTTCATTTATTTCGGATTGAAACTTCTCTTGCATTCTCCTACAAAATCATTGGACATTACAAAAACGACATTATATACACATGTTAAATGTGCTATAATTACGTAACATTTCGCTCCATTATGCAATCTTACTTTAATCGATTTTCATTGGAAACTTCCTCCTCTTTATGAAAATTTTCATATTCCTCCTTCAGCTTTTTTTCCTTTTCACGCCAATCTTTCTCCTTTTCTATTTGAAATGCTTCTCTGAGCTTGGTCTCCTGGTCAGCCAGAGCTTGCTCGAGTTTTTTCATTTGATTGGTTGCCCAGTTTTGCCTCTCTGCCTCGTAAACGTCCTTGATACTTTTTATTTCTCCTTCATGCTTCCGTTCTAAATTGGCCAGTTTAATTTCATATTCTTGCCGAAGATTTTCCAGCTCCACTTCTCCTTTTATTTGTGCCTTTCGGACGCACTCTTGAACATGATCTTTCAACTTCATTTCCTCAGAGACTGCCCGTTCACGCTCTTCAAATACTTCGTTAGCGTGTTTTCTTCGAAGACCTTCGATTTCATCGTCTTTTTGCTTGAGTTCCGCTTGCAAACGACGATGAGCTAGTTCCCTTTCGCTTTCGATTAGATCTTCTTTCTCCTTCATGAACTTTTGCCGTAGATCTTCAAGCTGCATGTGAAGTTTTCTGGAATAACGGTCCTCTATCTCACGGACTTCATCTGCATGCCAAGCTCGCATTTCAGACATTTCTTGCTGGTGACGCTGTATGATTCGTTGGACTTCTGGCTCCAACCCTTTGACGGTCATATCCTTAAAAAATGAAATATATAGACAAACTTTGCAGTTAATGGAGAAGCAATGAATGAGGAGAAAACTTACTCTTATCTCCTGAGCTTGAATCTTATTTCCGGCAAGGTTTTTCTTCAATGAATTTTCTGCATTTTGCTGCATTTTTCTCAGTCTTCTGATTTCGTCCAAGTGTTTTTGCTGCATCCCTT
>VICI01004058.1:0-11754 GCA_019593645.1 Akabosia matsudoensis
CGTATGGAAATTTTGCTTTAAATGGTTTTACGTGAGTGAGAAACTGTTTAGCAGAAGGAAACATTGGAGTTTATGGAGTGACAAGAGGGAAGGTGACACTGCCACCCTATTAAACATCTATCGATCAAATAATAGCTCGTTTTTTGTTTATAACTCCCTTGAAGGTAACAGTTTGCGTGCGAAAGAGACGTTTTTTCACACAGGACAAACATTGCATTATGCAACAGTCACACGATTATTGAATCGTTTATAACTTACGCTGTAATGATGATACTGATGACGGACTTGATGTATGGATTCTTTTAATATGGGGTTTTCTCACATGGATGTGTACGGAAGGCGAATTAAATATTTATAAATGGTTTTGCTGGGTGTTTACATGAGATTACATATAAGTTACATATTACATAACATCCGATAAAATGGGTTTTTGAAGATATGTTAGGCAATCTGGTTTGTGTTCATACCACGTTCATCTATCTTTGTCACATGCATTGTGACAAGTAAAGTAATATGAACGCTAACACAGTACCAAAAGTACGTTGGTGCCAATCTAGAAACACAATACATCGTAGATATGGCAAAGTCTGGACAGTTGCGAATTTGCATGCATTTTTTCGTACACAACATGTATGTGACAATGATGTTTGTGGGGTGAATAATAATTTATTGTGAGTTGAGTTTAAGAAACACAGTACATAGTAGATATGGCAAAGTCTGGACAGTTGCGAATTTGCATGCATTTTTTCGTACACAACATGTATGTGACAATGATGTTTGTGGGGTGAATAATAATTTATTGTGAGTTGAGTTTCCACTTGAATAAGCCCCATGTTGATGCTTGAAATTTAAGAACAAGTCGATACGTCCATTGGTCATAACTGAAAGCAGATTTATAGTTAAGCTTTTCCAAGCGTTCGTAGTTAACATTTAACGAAGATGGCTTTGCCAACGGTTTCAAGGTGGGTGAATCGAAATGCGCTTGTTACCGGTGCGAGCGCCGGAATAGGAAGTGCAATTTGCGAAGCCTTTGTCAAACATGGAGTGAACGTTATTGGGTGTGCAAGGAACAAAGAGAGGATTGAGGTAGACCAAGATACATTATAAGGATCGCATGTTTTTATCCGTATTTCATGCAATTTATATTTTTCACAATTGAAATCTCCCCTGAAAAAAGACTTTAGCACAGGACTTCATAGATAAAAAGTATCCTGGAAAGCTGATTCCATACAAGTGTGACATTTCCAATGACGGGGAAATCGATGAAATGTTCACCTGGATTAAGGCTAACCATGGAGGGGTTGACATTTGTGTTAACAATGCTGGATTCAGCTCCAGCCATACTTTGCTCGACATTAGCGCAAAGCAAATGCGAGACATGCTTGATGTGAACGTAGTTGGACTTACACTTTGCACTTCAAGAGCTGTCAAGATCAATGAAGGAACGAGGGGTCAACGATGGACACATTTTCAACATCAACAGGTATCTGTCCATACTAAGTCAATCAAGAATATAACCCAACCTGGAAAATTGAATGATGAGCCCTGCTACAATTTCGTCTTTGAATTGACTTGACAGCATGTCTGGCCACCGATTGACAGGAATGTTAAACTTCTATGCAGCCACTAAATTCGCAGTCACTGCGCTAACCGAAGGGTTCCGGAAAGAGCTTGTGGAAGACTCCAAAATTCGAATTACAGTAATGCCAAAAAAACACGATTTCCTTTTTCGACGCAGCAATTCATTTTTTTGTAAACTAAAAGTTTTCTCATGTTTCTGATTAGTCAATTAGCCCTGGCTTGGTGGAAACAGAATTCTTGTCCCGAACCTTTGACGCTCAAAAAGCCAACACCGTTTACTCTAGCGTTGATGTCCTCAAAGCCAACGATATCGCAGATATTGTTTTGTATGTTTTGTCAAGTCCTCCAAATGTCCAGGTAATGGTTAAACAATCCTTTGAATGTCCTTTTCTCATGGAAGGATTGCAAACTTGAACATAAGATCATTCTTTTGAAAAACTGCCGTTTCAGGTTCATGATGTCTTGGTGCGGCCTGTGGGTGAGAAAAAGTGAGAATTGTAGAATCCTGCATTTTGCTTAACTAGCATTTCCCCTTGCTTTCAAAGATCACATGAAAGCAAACTATGAATGTCAGCAAAATAAAGAAAGACATGAAAAAAAACTCAAAAGAAAATGCAAAAAATTATTCGAAGTTTTCATAATTTTCCACCCCACGTGCATGAACATAAGTTTAGTACAAGAGTACAGACAACAGAACAGAACAGAACCGATTCGAGTGCGGTGGGATGAAGTGGTGCGGTTGTAATGGCACATGCACGTCCTAGTCAGAACTTGAAAGAAGAGAGGGAAATGAGCAAAACACAACTGTTTTGATAGCGACAAAGACAACAACAGAAGGAATACACACATTAGCAGCGGTTTTGTTTACAGTAACTGACAACTGAAGTAACTTGGTTTAAAATTTGTTTGACAGTCGACCAGTTAAAGTTGTAGACCAGTCGCTTTAGGTTTTAGTTAAGATGAGTGCTCAGCGTTTAGTGCGACTGAAGGCTGAAATGGCTATGATGACTAAGAATCCAGCTCCTGGTAAGAATTTACAAGATACAATTAAACTTGTAAAATGTTGACTTTGTTGGCTTGATAAGTTATATTATTTAGTGGAATAATTGTTTGGAATACTCCTGTGCAGGCATACATTGTTGGCTCAAGGAAAATAGTTCAGATGTCATTATGGTGGAAATGAGTGGACCGGACGGATCTCCTTATCAAAATGGAACGTTTCAACTTGAAGTTACGTTAAGTGATCGCTAGTAAGTTTGAAAATAGCTTGAAGATTTTATATTATGCTTTGTCGAGTGTTTGTGCTTTACTCATTTTCTTATTTGTTCTAAGTCCGTTTACTCCTCCCAATGTTCGCTTCGTTACACCAGTTTATCACCCAAATGTTGATCCAAATGGACGAATTTGTATGACTGCTTTAAAACCCAAACCTACAGGGTCGTGGGCTGTGAACCTTAATATTGCTACGGTATAAAACATGGCAATATTTCCTTTTCAAACTTTAAATAATCTGTTTAATCCCTAAATAAATTACTTTTATAGTCATTCATTTGATTTTTGTTATTGTGGTACAGGTGCTCAGTGCGATCCGAATTCTTCTTGCGGAACCAAATTTATCGGACCCTTTGATGGTTGAAATAGCTCGAGAGTACTCAGAAAACTACGAATCATATGTGGAGAATGCCAAAGCTGAAACAGTCAAACATGCCAAGAAATCGCACGGAAAACAGGAAGACGCGGGGACCTCAGGGGCGACAAAGTCGGATGTCAACACCAAGCCGTCAACTGGAAAGGAGAATCTGTGCAATAGCTCCATTGACAGTATTGATACTGATGATGATGAAGAGGAGGGAAATGCCAAGAAAAAACTTCGTTTAAGCTGAAGTTGAAAATTGAAATCGGTTGATCGCCTTAAACCTCGTTTCAGTTTTTATGTTGTAAATTCAACTTGTGAATTAATTTTATTCCTTTTCAAATGTTTTTTTAGTACAAAGAAGACTGACTTATGACCTACTCATTTACCAAATCGATTAAATTCACGTTTCTTTTAAAACTCATTGTTGTTTTCGCTAACTAACTGCGACCTCGTGCTAGATTTCTTCAGGTGCATATAAAATCGTGCGGAACAGTAAAGAACAAAGAGTTTGGCAAAAGCAGATCCGAAAAATACAGTACATACTATAGCTCCAGAAAGGAATGTTTCATCCATGAATGAGTTTGAAAATACAAAACATAAAAGACCTATGTTGACAATCATAATTGCAAGGTAGATAACAATCCAAATCCTGAGATAAAATTCATTTTTCTAGAAAGAAAGAAGAACAATGTGTATCACTGAATGTTTGGAAATAACTGTCAATAACTTGGTAGCTAGCCGTGCACAAACCTTCATGGCAAGATAAATTGCGATTAGGCCGAGAAGAACTCTTGTTGCTCGCAAAATCAAATCATCGGTTGATACGCTTAGGGATGGAGATCCTGAAAAATCGTAATATTTTGTCGAGGCATACGCCAAACTCAAAATAGTAATTATGAGAGTAATTAATTTTACCGAACAGTCCGACAAACACATAGCTAAAGGCTACTTCCGGTAGTTCTTGGGTAAATATAACTCCCCAATTCCAAAACTATAGATTTAAACATGAATATACTTTATATGAACACTAATCTTCCAGCGATTTCAAATATTCAAGTTGATGACCATTTTTCTTACCACGTCCCATAAAACCGCTACCAAAAACGCATGCTCTATTTCCAGCCGGTAGTGGTCCAGCAAGCCACCAATCCCTTTCCCAAGAAAGACCAAGTTACTACCATAGTTCAACGTTCTGTTGCTCCCTTGCTCAGGTATTCCTATAACAGCGCCAGTGTTTGTTCCAATAACTGGAGGGCCGAATGGCGATGCAAATATTTCCCTTGTGAAGCTAAATAAAACTGCATAGATAAGGATTCGCAAGAGGATGAATGTAATTATGTAGTGAGCTCCGAATATATTCGTAGGGGCAAGGGGCCAAGACTCCTCTAACGAAATGATGATCCATGAGAAGCACAGAATTGTGTCGACGAAAATCCCGAAAAAGAGATAAATTCGTAGGTAAAGTGAATAACCCTAAGAAAGTTAAACGTGTGCCATTAGGAGCTTTCAAATCCAGTCTTTAGTAGATACTCACCGCAAATATAATTCCAAACCAAAGACATAGCAGAACCGCAAATACTTTCAAAATTGAAATGCACTTTTGTACAATAACAAAAACGTGGTACTCTGAGCAAACAAAGTTATGTTAAGGCAGATGCTAATATGGAGGGACTGAAAAGGAATGAAAATGATTTACCTGTCTTTCCGGTTTCACTCATTGCTCGTAAAACTGTGTCAGCACTGTCCATGAAAGCGAACATGCCCCACCAACACTGTATAAGCAAAGAGAATTATTTTTTTTCTTAGCCCAGTTCTGTAATCTTACCAAGGATGAGTTGGAATAGCGATGATTAAAACACATTTTTTACCGTTTCAAATAGCAGTATGACAATGAATACGTCATGCCAGGAGTATCCCAGCTTATTGAAAATCTTTTTCAATACCATTTTTTTTGCTTGACTTGTAAGGGCTTCAACGAGATTTATGCATGACTCATGATGATAAGCAACTACCGATAGAGGACCAGCGGGAATAAAGGAAGCTCTAAAGTTCTTGGAGTTAATGGAAGCAAATAAATTACCAATTAAGATGGCACAGAAAATCATTAAATGGTCTTCCTACCTTTAACGATCAATGAATTAAAGCAAGGCTCAGGTTACATTTTTTCGTGATGCTATATAAATCTATCTTTAGCAATTAAAACGGATAAGCCAACATGCTATTATATAATTGGTGGTAGTTAACACTATGCAAGCATGTCTAGCAACAATCCCTCTATGCAAAGATCCTCGTAACTTAAAAGCAATAATGATATTATTACGATGAACAAGACATAAACGGTTTAATTGCTCTCCCTCTACTCTTTAAAGCTTTGTAAAGGTTGATCATGTCCCCTAAACAATCAAAATTATACACTTGTAATAAACGGTTATNCGATGAACAAGACATAAACGGTTTAATTGCTCTCCCTCTACTCTTTAAAGCTTTGTAAAGGTTGATCATGTCCCCTAAACAATCAAAATTATACACTTGTAATAAACGGTTATAGCATTTTACTGCCTACAGAATTATAGTTAATTTTATTTCATATCAACTGCTATGATCTGAATATGCCCCTGCACACAAAAAACCATCCAAGAACGATATATTCGTGTCATTATATGTCGTTCATAACTGTAAGCGCTCTCATAGAAAAGCATTTTAATTGCCATGCCAGCCAAAGTACACAAAGAAATCAGGCAATTTTTGCGTTGCATACGAGACAAGTTTAGAATAGGACATCAAGTCCAAAGTCTGAAGTCCAAAGTCCAAAGATCGTGATCAATGCTCTTGCCTCTCATTGGCTCAATTTGAAGGTGTGTGTAAGGTTGTGCTAAAAGGGTTGCTATATCTCAGAAGTACAGATTGGTTCATGAAGCAACTTACTTTTGGTTGACCATTTTACTTTCATCGCCTTATAGTAATAGCAACAAGTTGTATATAAAGTCAAGACACCTAGATTTGGAAACACATTTAAATTCTGTGTCTACACCACAGGCAAAAGACCATACTTTGAGAAATCCTCATACATTTATCAGGCAATTTTTGCGTTGCATACGAGACAAGTTTAGAATAGGACATCAAGTCCAAAGTCTGAAGTCCAAAGTCCAAAGATCGTGATCAATGCTCTTGCCTCTCATTGGCTCAATTGGAAGGTGTGTGTAAGGTTGTGCTGAAAGGGTTGCTATATGTATATAAGTAGTAGAGATTCGTTCATGAAGCAACTTACTTTTGGTTGACCATTTTACTTTCATCGCCTTATAGTAATAGCAACAAGTTGTATATAAAGTCAAGACAGCTAGATTTGGAAACACATTTAAATTCTGTGTCTACACCACAGGCAAAAGACCATACTTTGAGAAATCCTCATACATTTAAACAACACTCGAATTGTGTGTTTTTTAACCTTGTGCAAAAGCCTATCTTGCTTTCCTCGTGTTTCTAGTTTCGTTCTGGTGGCTACGTAAAAAAACATCATGCGAGTTATGGAATAGCAATACTACTTATCTTGCTAAGCATTCAAGTGTTTTTCAACAAGACAACAGATTTCCATTTCATATAACATTGCGGACTAACGTGCATTGACAGTCGAGTACACGTACATATTCCTGGGTGATTGGACATTGCACCGGTTGAAGTAAAAGACTGCAGTTTAGTTTTTGTTAAATCAGTTGGAAGGTTAAGGGATTCGCTCTCTCGTTCTCTGGAAAAATGGCGTCCATGACTAGAGGTAAGACATTTAAAAAAATAACAATTTCTACCTTGCTTTAAACATTCAGTTCTTGATTGACACGAATGATTTATGTATTTTTCATGAAGGAATTTTTATTGTTGCGGCGAAGAGGACTCCCTTTGGTACCATGGGGTAAGTTAGAAATTTGATAGAATGGTTTGGAACAATTTTCGTGTAGAATTTAACTGAACCGTGAAATTTACCGTGTCTTTCAGAGGTAAGTTGGCTGATAAGAGTCCAACGGAGCTGCAAGAAATTGCGGCCAAGGCAGCATTAGCGGCTGGAAATGTGGATCCAAAACTTATCGACTCGGCAGTAATTGGAAACGTGCTTAGTGTGAGTTGCAGAAATATGTCGGGCTGGATCACATAACGACAAGAGTACATGATAACAGTATGCGTTCTCATTGTAGGTGTCAGGACCAGAAACGCCATACATTTCACGTCATGTCCTTCTGAGATGCGGTATTCCAATCGACCGACCAGCTCTTACTGTGAACCGACTCTGCGGCTCTGGATTCCAAGCGGTTGTAAACGCAGCTCAAGAAATTTTGTTAGGGGATTCCAAAATAGTTTTGGCTGGAGGAGTAGATAACATGTCCCTGGCACCTCATATCGCCAGAGGTTTGAGGTTTGGCACACGCCTGGGCGTTGATTTAAAGGTAAATATATGGCAGTTCAGAAAAAGAATCCAACAGTCCCTTTTCACCTTGAGGAAACTTGTTTTTTTTGTTTAGTTGGAGGATTCTTTGTGGACTTCATTGACCGACCAGCACTGCAAAACACCTATGGGCGTTACTGCTGAAAATTTGGCTGAAAAGTATAACATTACGAGGGAAGAAGCGGACCTATTCTCGCTTGCTTCCCAGCAAAACTGGAAAAAGGCCAATGATGCAGGATATTTCAAAGAGGAAATCGTACCAATTACTTTGAAAGTTAAAGGCAAGGAAGTAACGTTGGATGCGGATGAGCACCCAAAACCCCAGGCTACGAAGGAGGGCTTGGCTAAACTGCCAACTGTATTTAAGAAAGGAGGAACAGTGACTGCGGGAACTGCATCCGGAATTTGCGACGGGGCTGGTGCGCTTATCATTGCCAGTGAAGCTGCAGTTAAAGAGCACAATCTCACCCCACTTGCAAGACTGGTTGGATATGGAATCGCAGGTTGTGAACCAACAATTATGGGAATCGGGCCGGTTCCAGCAATCAAAAAAGCATTGTCAGCAACTGGAAAGAACTTGAGCGATGTCGATTTAGTTGAGGTATGGCATGAGACAGTCGAGTTTATTTTTACTAGGTCGTAGTATGTTAACTAAAATCTTTGCATGCTGTAACAGATCAACGAAGCTTTTGCACCTCAGACCCTTGCTTGTGCCAAGGAGTTAGGATTGGACATGGCGAAACTTAACGTAGAATGGTGAGTTGAATCATACATGATCGCAGTGAATCAAAAAAAAAGGTCTAATAAGTGTACTACAACTCACGAGCTCATTTCTATCCTTTCCTTAGGCGGAGCAATTGCCCTTGGACACCCTCTCGCTGCTTCTGGTGCAAGAATTACTGGTCACTTGGTACATGAGATGCGGTAAGAGTACCTATTTTCTATTGCACCTTGTAAATGAGTACCAGACTGATATTTTTCACGTAAAACATAATTTCGGTGTTTTTATTTCACTTGTGTAGCCGCCGTAACGCCAATCTCTCCATCGGATCCGCTTGTATTGGGGGTGGACAAGGAATTGCTTTGGTTCTGGAAAGATGTTAATGTCTCTGGAATACCTGTATTCTTAAATAATGTTTACAATTTCGTCGAAATCACAGACATAATATTTTCTGGTGCAAATAAACAATTTAGCCAAAGCTCTTGTCTCCGAAATATTTAATTTATGCACACACAGTAAATGACCAAGTACAAAAAGATAAATACTTTTCAACTATCCATTTTGATTCCTCTTAACCGGTTTACAATTCAAAACAACCATTTTCGTGTTTCAATGATCCTCCTTACTTTAGTTAAAAACACAACTACGCATGAATAGGGGCAAGTGTGTTATGGAGCCTTGTCACTGCAGATTGCACGACCTGTTGCAAGGACTCATCTTCAGGGCACGTGACTTCCTGTAATGCAAACAGTTAAGACATTGGGAATAATGAGCACAAAAGCACTGTAAATTATACAATTTATTACCAGAGTGGAGAAGTCCACCTTGGCGGTTTTCCCGTCAACAACTACGGAAATTATATCCCCTTTAAATGTTTTCGGCACTGCGTCTCTTCCAAACATATCTTGCAGAGTTCCAATAACGCATTCCTTAAATTGGAAATGAAATAAATTATAAACTTTGTTCACTGATTACCCTTACAAGATAAATCTTTTTTTACTTTGAAGTGTTCCATGTCTGTGTCTGGTGGGGGTGGAAAGTCATTTGGATGCACTTCGATAGAATCTGCTTGTAGTATAGAAGTACAGTGCTGCATCTGCGTACATATCATTCACGGGGGATGCGACCCATTCCACTGTGACTAAGCCTTTTTCATATATCACGTCTATGACTCCAAATACTCGAATGACCCGCTTATCCTTTCCCTTGGATTCTAGCACTTCGACCTCTTTGGCTAACTGAACCAACATGTGATGCAGAAGGTCAAACGACCCCCCGAAGGAAATAGACTGGCGTTGGGTGACCACGCTCATAGTCAAGTCCGTGTACTCTACAACACATTAAAATATTTTCATTCGTTTCATACTACTTCGAACATTCGTCAAAATACTAAGGTTTTACTTGACAGGTCTTCCGGAGCTACGATGTGATAATTGAAGTTTCTCTTGACTAATATTCCACTAATGCGTTTCCCACTTGTTGGTTTCTCTACTGCCAGTGTTCCCATCACCTTCGCCATTTTTTCGCCTCTAAACCGTAATTCCACAGCCTGTGTATTTTTCGGATTGTACACATCTATTTTGTTGCCTTCAGCCTCATATTCTCGAATGAGGGCTGCTTTCAATCTTCCCATCTCATTTTGTTCTCCATGAACAAGTACAATATGCGGGGGCTTCAGAGTTCGGATGAATTCTGAGGTTTGCTCATAATCTGTATGGGCTGAGAAGGAAATATAGTCTACAGACAATTTTAAAGGTACTTTTGCTCCGGAAAGGAGCGTCACTTCTTCCGGCTCCGACAAAATTTGCTTGGCCAAAGTGCCCTCAACAACGTAGCCAGCAATGATTACACCGTTTTTAGGATCTGTACACCACATTTCAAACAGCTCACGGGACAAGCCAGATTGCATCATTCCAGGAGATGCCATCACCACACAAGGGCCAACATCATCAAAGTGATCGATGGATTTTAGGTTTGAAATGTGCTTGAACACAAACGGGTTGGATACGGCGATCTGCCTGCGAATACGTTCGTTCATAAAGTTGACGTATGTTTGATACACCGACATACATTTTTTGGCCAAAGAGGAGGCGTAGTAGATTGGAATATCATGGAGTTCAGGATGCTGAGCCCAATATTCATCTAAAAAATGAGTCAAAGTTTAAAATTTGTGATTACTATAAGTGAAGGGATTTCAAAATTGAAAACAAACTTACCTAAAATTAACAGTAATTCTTGTGCTCTTCCGAGAGCAAATACTGGTATCAGGCAACGTCCCCCTCTGCTGACTATGTCATGGACGATAGATGTAAATCTGGTCTCACGATCTTCCCGTTTCTCATGGACGTGAGTTCCATACGTGGATTCCTACCGCGGTAGTGAAATCAACCGATCAGTGTTTTTTGCTAGTAAAAGAAAGCAAATAAAATGCAAACTTACGACTATCATAACATCCGGGCGCATACTAGGAACTTCAGCTGCCATTAAGTGCCTGTCCTCTTGCCTGGAGAAGTCTCCAGTGTAGAGAATTTTGACTCCCGCGATTTCAATCATAAACATTGCTGCTCCCAACACATGTCCGGCGTGGTACGCCCAAAACTTGATGCCTTTGATTTCCTTCTCCTCGTGGAAATTTATAGTCTCGATTTTGTCCATGGATGCCTCGAGATCTGCCTCCGTGTACAATATGTGGTCAGTCGAGATATTAGAAACTTTTATGTAATCTGCCAAAAGCCAACGGTAAATGGCTTTAGAAGCATGAGTCATGAAGCAACGTCCTTTGAAAGCAGTCTTCAATAAAAACCAGGGAAGTGCACCAGAATGATCCAAGTGAAAACTGTTGACACGTGTCATAAAGTCGTGATGAAATTTGTCATTTATCATTTCCCTGTCAAATCTCTACCACTACGACTTACTGTGAAACAAGAAGCAAATCAATTTCATCTGCATCGATCAAGTCTACAAACGGCAACGCCTCCATTCCCGTATGACCGGGGTGTATACCGATATCCAGCATGATTTTCTTCCCTTTGAATTCCAACATAATACATGATCGTCCCACTTCCTGTCCCGCTCCTCTGAAATTTAAAAATGAATCAATCTATATTTCCGAATACGTGAGCATCCTTGCCAAAAATCGGCACTTAAATAACCTAAAAAGTAACTTATATTACATATTAACTTACAGTGGCCGAATAATTAACTGGTCACTTTCTTCAGCCGGCGCCACAAAAATGTTAGGGTGTGAAGTAGCCATTCTAAAAGCTGTCACCAAAAACTTCACTTGCTGACACGCAAACCTGCGCTCAAGGAACTGTTCAACAACTAAATTGGAGTCCGAAAATACCTGAGATTGTGCGTCTTCTTAATTTTTAAATCCAAATT
>VICI01004059.1:0-11751 GCA_019593645.1 Akabosia matsudoensis
TTTGTTGCCTTAACCGAGTTACAGTTATTTTATAATTATTATTTATTTTGTGTTTGTTTACTACAGAGTAAAACTACTTGACAGACACGCAATCACCGATACGTTCTTATCAGCATTTTCCAAATTTGTTTCCAGAGAGAGAGAGAGAAAGGAGGAGAGTGGTCAGGTCATCTTGAGATTCATTTTTCGTTTCTTTACTTTCCTGCAGGGCAGTTTGATTGAAAGAACAAAACGAGTGACCACTCTTCTGATTGAGTTTGAAAGGAAAAACTACTGCATTCAAATTTTAAAAACTACCGTAAAAATCCTCTAAAGATCGCCCCGGGCGAAAATTTCGAATTTCCCTTTTGACCCCGCGATATTTAGAGGATTTACGGTGTATACCCCGTTACCGTATATGTTTTGAATGTTTTTTTACCATGTTAGCTACAAAATCAAATCGGAAGAATATTATTTACAAATACTTTTTGTTTTTATATATAAAGGTTTCTTCTCACAGAGTTTGAGCCAAATTTCCTAGCAATAGCAAATTTTCATGAAAGCATTTAGTATAATAAACGCAATGGCAAAATAGCAATTCAGGATGAAGTCAAATCAAAAATCCACAAGAAAAAACGAAAAAAAAAATCTAACAAATTAAGTTATTTTATTTTCCAAAATAAAAACAAATCCAACAAAAATAGAAATTGACGAGGAGGAGGGATTAGGAGGCGACATAAACTCCAATATTTCATATAACTATCATTAAAAAACAGACTTGTCAATTTCCAAATCGTAATACCAAAACAAAAACGTTTCTACAAAATAAATATGCCTACGACACTTAATTAGCAGCGAACGAACTTGCACCAGAAGAATTATAAATGCAAACTAGCGTTAGGATTACGTATAAAAAACGAGAGAAAATTGATCTTGATAAGTTGTTCTACCGTACAAACTGTTAAACTAGCCCGTCTTCAAAATAAATTACGATTGACACCAGCCCAACAACTATAAACCGGAAGTGTTAGTATGAAAACATACGTTTTCCTACTTCATTTTTTGTTTTGTTTTGCATCACAAATAAATAACTCAGTCCTTCTTTCAAACAAACGAAAGCTAAAATAAATTTCCTTAGTCCGAAACGTGTGTACCATTCTTTACTCAAATTTGTTGATTTTATACTCTTTTAGCTAAACCACCTTAAAAACTAAAACCTAAACCAAGAAAACTTAGAGTAAACCTGAGTTAGAATACTACAACGAAAACGTCGTTGTTTGTGTGTGTGGCACCGGGTTAGTAACTCACGAACTAAATAAATATAAATGTTTACGTATTTTCATGCTGTTTCTTTTTTTATACACCGAGATAGCTTTATACATGGAAAAATACAAAGAACAAGTTTAACTCTAAATTTTTCTTCTTTGTCACCTGCGGAGCTAGTTTAAATTAATTTTTACACAAATTTAAAAACAAAAGAACGTCAAATACAAATTTGAAGTCGATGCGGTAGTGTTTTTTCTTTAACTGCGTTATGTGGCGACCGAAATTTTAAAAAAATTTGCCAGGTTAAAAGGATTTACCTTCACATATTTCTACAGTTAAAAAAACCAAAATGAAAATTTGTACAGGGTAGTTCATAAACACATTGCACCATTAATATGTTTACGAACCACCCTGTACAAAGTCTATTTTCTTTTTAGTCAGGAATACTTTTTTGTGTAACTAGAAAAAAAAACAACAACAACAAAATGGATTGTACTTTCTTTCTGGCAAATAATTTAAATAAAACTTATAAACATAATAATACGGTACAGGTTTTTTGATTGACATGAATTGCATGACTGAAGGAATTTGAAAATTTTATTTAAAAATCCTACTTAACCGCTCTAATAATACTTTTGAGAATGGAATCTAGACTGGAAAACGACCTTTTTCTATCTTTGCCCTGGTTTACTCACATCGCTCTCCAAAAGAAAACAAAAAAATTAGTTGTACGTTTTTTTTTCTCTCCTTTCAAACTATCAAATTCCCTAAACCTAGCAAAAAAGGTAACCTTTTTTGTATTTTCTTCTTATTTCTGTAAAATTTGTTGAAAACTCTCGCCAGCTCAGAATTGATTAGAAATAGAAATGGACTCGGGCTGAGTGGACCTCGGAGGAAAGTTTGGGAAAATGTTGGCAAAGAGGGAGTAGTCAATGTCGTTGACGTCAAACTCCAGCCCCGTCATGCCCAGCTCCTGAAGGTCGCTGCTGCTCCGCCCAAACTTGGGATTGTCAGGAAAGAGCTCGGTGAAGTCGGCTTCCGTCAAGACGTTGTCCTCCAGGAGTCGACTCGCCTGGCTCTCTATCTCAGGGTCCATTTGCAGCTCAAAACTGTTCTCCAAGTCATCCTCTGAAAATTCACAATCTGTAAACCCAAAAAAAAAAACAAATTTGCTTTAAAAATTTAGTTAAATGTGGTTGAGAAATCTATACAAATTAATTTGTAAGATCTAGACTTTACTGAAAAAGTCTAGCGAAATTTGACCAAAAAATCTAGCTTTTGATTGAAAAATGTAAGCAAATTTTTGTGAAAAATCTAGCTAAATTTCATTGAAAAATGTAAGCAAATTTTCGTGAAAAATCTAGCTTAATTTGATTACCAAATGTAAGCAAATTTTTGTGAAAAATCTAGAGAAATTTGATTAAAAAATTCGAGCCAAATTTATTTGAAAAATCCTAGCCAAATTTACAGATTCCCTACCTGGTTGGCTGGAAGTTGAATGCTCGAACGTCGAGTCAAACGACGCATCAGTAATGACGCCATCCGGAGTTGCCGCGTTCTCCGACGACCCGACCGAGTTCAGCACCGTTTCCAACCCCCGATTACACCCGTCCCGCCCAGATTTCCCTAAAATATCGTCAATATTATGAGCATCCCCTTCATCCCCTTTCCTGCTCGTTCCCTCCTTCATTTCTTCTGAAATTCCTGCCCCCTTCCGCTCCACTTTATTCCTTTTACTTTGCCCTTCAGGTGATTTCCCTTCATCCCTCCCTCCATCCTCCCGCTTCACTTTCCTCTTGTTCGTGGCTAACTTCCTCTCATCCGCTTTCTTCCCTCGTTTCTGTGCGTGGCTTGCCCTCTTAATCCCCTCCCCCTCCGAGTCAAGCAAGTCATAGTCACCCCCATCCGTCCCTCCACTTCCGGAGCTGGCTTTCTTCTCCAAACTTGGCAGTTTGATACCACAGCCGATTAAAACTTGAGCACAGACACTGGCGTCAATGCGGACGCACTTGAGAAGCGACTCCCTCAACTTTATCTTTCCACTTTGCTCGCAGTCTTGGCTGAACTTGCACGCCTTCCGGATCGACTTGTACTGCGACTTGAAGGACATTCGCACGTGAGCCAAGAACTCATGACGATTTTTCATACTCTGCCTGGGGTTGGGGGCGGGGGAGGAGGAGCAAGAGTCACTTCCACTCGAGGAGGAGGAGTCTGTTTTAATTATGATACTATTCTTACTACGAGTTATAACTGGAGGAGGAATCTCACAAGATAGCGGAGGAGGAGCACTCTCATCCGTGGATGGTATCGAGAGTCTAGGAAAACCGGGGGACTTGGAGGAGGGGGGAGCGGCAGCGGCCAGAGAGGAATCTAATTGTTTAAGCGTTTTTAGTTGCTCGAATTGACGAGACTCGTCAGCCTGGAGAGATTTGAGCGTGTTCTCGGGCCCCAGGGCGAAAGATTTTTGGGTTGGGCTTGAAATCGGGAGAGGAGGGGGTGGCGGCGGCGGGGAAGCATCGCTAATACTACTCCATACACTGGACTTGCTTTTACCACCACCCGAGTGGGACTTAGCCTTTCCCCCCGTGGGGATGATTGCGGTATAAACGTTTTTGTTTTTGTCAGTGAGTTTTTTAGTTGTAAAAGCTTTTCCGGAAGATTTGTTGTCTTTTTGGGGGGCGGCTGGCTTCAAAGACTTTGATTTACTGTGGAGGACGCCATTTTTGTATGAAAACACGCCGTCACAAATATCCGACGACTCTTCCTCGAACTTAAACACAGAGCTGGGGTCTTTCTTTGAGGATGGCGGGGATGCTGACGACGACGAGGAGGAGTTGTTGACGGCGTCAGCTTTCGGGGCTGCCTTTGACTTTCGCTCCGTTTTCGGAATGATTCCAGCGACCTGCATGTGACTGTGACAGTAGCCACGGTCCTGACTCGTCGGAATGGCGTTTAAACATTTTTGACTGGCGTTCCGGGTCACGTAACTGCACTGTTTGAACGGAGCTGACTTGTCTTCCAAAATATGCCTAGAGAGGAAAACACGGAAAAAAAGGAAATCTTTAGGTTAACAAGATGACAATTTACTATTTTCAACGCTGCTGACGCTGCTGTCACTCACCTGATGCAAAACGCATATCCATTGAGACGCCTTTGACGACACAGTTTTCCAGAGAAAGAGCAGAGTGGCTTGTTGTCCGTCGGACTAAAATGAATGTGCTTTCCCTCAAACATGAAGAATCAGCTCCGGAGTTGAGTTACGCTCGTCGGAGAATCTCGCCCGCCCGCCGTAGAAAACTTTCAATTTGAACACCAACTAACTCAACAACAACCCTGCTTCTTCCCACAATTAACTTAAGTAACAAACAATAACTTCACACTGTTTAATAAAAAACAAATAATAACAATCCACAGAACTGATGTTTACAGCGACCGACTCATTCGGCGATGTCGACGTTTTTAACTGATTTTTATCTTGAGAAATTAGGGAGACTCCCACATTTTGAAGAACAGCTGACGGCCTACAGTTAAAACAATACAAAAGAATTAATAAAAGGAAACAAAAACAAGCATTTTCAGTGTTTGTGTTTTTCTTTCCTAATAAGAAGGCTCAAATTAGGCTCATCAGTATTTTTTCGTAAGGCTCGTCATTTTATCGAAAGGCTCAATCAGGCTTGCTGGCGAAGAATTAGGATTTGGTTACGTATTAGTTCGGCTTTAGTTGGGATTTGGTTACGTTTTGAGAAACGTTTGAGCCTTAAAGAAAAGATTGAGCTTGTTGGAGCCTTCAGAAAAGAAAGTGAGCCCGATTGAGCCTTGTAAGCCTTATAGGCTCAAAGCCTGAATTTCAATTTTATTATAAAAGGAAAACACCGCCTTCTCAAACATTAGTACAACTTTGATAAGTCAAAACAATTATCATTTTTCTCTTACCAGCAAAAGACTTCTTCCAGCGCAGCGTCCAGCAGAACCAACCCAAACAAAACCCTTCAACTAAACCAGTTAATTAATTAATTAAATCCTGTTGAGATCTTCTTCTCTATTTCTACATCTTCCACTTTGTCACATCCAAGTTTTCTTTTTTATTATTTGATAATTACTTCAGTACTTCACCCACTATTTTTTTCTTTTTTTAAATAATTCCTAATTTCCTTCCTACTTTTAAAATCCCTTTATAAGTGTGTCTTCTTGATGGAGAAAACAATTATTATTTTCAGCCCTTAAATCCACACATCTTGCAACGTAATCCATCTTACATTTTTTTTCTAAATTTTTTTTTCTACACAGAGAAAAAAATATATATTGTTTTTGTTGTTTTACACGGAAAGATATAAAAAGTTTTTTTTAAACTATGTTATACAACCTTCCCTTAAAAAAATAACAAACAGAATCTTGTGTTTTTTTTGTACCTATACTTTTTTTGGAAGGTCTTCAAAAAATATTTTTTTATCTAATAATCGTAGATCACATATGCATTTTGATATAAAAAGAAAATTAAGAGATATATATTTTCGTAGGTTGTAGGTATACCTGTGTTTCTCTGTATCTTTTCAATAGAAAAAAAAACAGTATAAATCATTGAAAGATTCCTTATAGAAGGGTTTATACAGGGATAGTACTGTTTTTTTTTCAGCTCAAACTTGGTTGTAAGAGCAGGTGTTTATAAGGACATGAGAACAGATGACGAGCAGTACGGGGTTGACTGATAGAATTGACCAGTCAGCTTTTCGCTTGATTTTACTCTTAAAAGTAACTAAGTTGTTTCCATGAGCGGTTCCTTTTCATGTCTCAGTTTCTTTTTGAATTGAAATTTCGCTTTGAGTTTATGGCAGTTCGTGTTGTGGGGTGTGCACAAGAAACCATAGCTGTTTTGTGTCTCGAACTCATGTTTGAATTGAATTACACTTATGAGCAGCCCATATGGGTATGTTCATTGGCGGAATTCAATTCAAAAATGAATTAGAGACTCAAAATCAGCCATGGTTTCTTGTACACAACCCACAACACGAACCGCCATTGTCTCAAAGAGGTTTGGCTGGAACAATATTGTTTATAAACGAACAAAAAGGCGATAAACTTAAGTTGCCTAGTTATAAAGGATAGCAAAATGTGCACTTATGTGAAAAAAAATAAATAAATAAGCAACAAAGAAAGTTGTGCCCTAACGCCAGCCCTTAGGTTAGACCGTTTCTACTGAATATCAAAAGGGGGTTTGCCGCCCACTACGTCAGATTCTATCAAAAGCAGTTCAAGTAACATGCCCGTAGATCGTTCACAGACAGACAGGTGACAGGGAATGAAATTGTCATTGAAATACATGTATGATAACAAGTGAAAATCTAAATTAAAACAAATGAAAACCAGTTAAAAGCAGAATTTTAAACTTCTCCAGGTCTCTAATTATCATGGGTGGGGTCGAGAACTAAATTTTAATTTTTAGGCCGTGTCGTTCTTTAGAAGTTTTACGGAATATAATCTTTTACAAAAGCTAGCGACCTCACCTCATAACCTTCCCTGTCCTTTCTATTGTGTCAGAAACCGTTCACAAGGGAACAATCTATTTTTACAGCTACCAGCTGTTGTCACTTATGAACGGCCCAAACAAACAGATGGAAACTTATGCGAATCGGGGAATAAGTGGTTTAGTTGGTTGCCTTAGGTGCATCCGTCCGCAACATGTACAGGGAAGTGCCGGTATAAACAAGTTTCCATGGGTGCTTGTGTTTGAGCATCATCCCTTTCCAGCTAACAATACAAAAAAAATTAGATATTTGGCAGAATGTGTGTGAGTGTAAGAGAGAGAGAGAGAGAGAGAGATTATATTTCTGGTTGAGTAAGTTGTATTTTGAAGAGAGAGATATACTTTTCCTGTTTACTTTCTCCACTTCTGCATCCTGCTTTCATTCTGGAAAACACATTTTCATTTTCTTTTTTTTTCATTCCTTTTTTTTGGATACAGAAACTCTGGCTTGTCATGAAATGTTTTTAAAAAAACTTTAGTTTGTAAATTAATTTCGAAATATTACGCGCAAAAAAATGAATGTGATGTGAAATTACTGTTGGCGGAATCTTCTTCTTTGTTTCTTGGTGCCATGAGTTGTCCGAGACACGGTCCGAGCAAGAATCGAAGAAAAGTTTTATTTAGGAAGAAAAAAAATCTTTTTCACCAAGCGCATTTATTTTCATTTGCATGTCAGATCAAAACTTATAGTTCCGCCAACAGTAAAAAACAAGACACATTTTTTCAAAAAAAAAAAAAAAAAAAAAAGAAAAACAAGACACATTTTTTCAAAAAAAAAAAAAAAAAAGGTTGAAAACTAGTGGAATTATATCCTGGTTACTATTTTTTCATGAAATTCATCAGAAAATGAAGAAACAAAGAAACATGATATTTTTTCGGATTTGAAATTGATTCAGATCGACGCCGATATCGAATTCTCATGCTTTAAGTACGTTCAAGTTAAGTAAAGTAAAGCCTATATTTTCTTCTGAGTCTGGATTACTTTTTTGTGTCTAGAAAAAAAGCAACAACAACAAAATGAATTGAAAAAAGAAAAAACAATTAAATGGTGCTATGTTTATGAACCACCCTGTACGAAAACATTGCATTGTTTCTGTGCCATTTGTTTGTTTCATGCATACGTGTTCTTACGAAAAAAAACATAGTATTTCGTACACACGAGCAAGATGCATGGCAGAGTATGACTTGCTTTGGATTTTAGCTCTTGATCTCACTGAAGGACACCGTCAGATGATTTTTTTTCTACTCTTTTAAAACAAAAAAAAAAGTTGGCTGCTTTGAAATAACAAAACAAAATGCGCTTTAATAAAACGCGAGAGTCCGTCGGATACTTTAGTTTGAAAAATATACAGTTTTTAACTACGAATATTAATTGTTGCAAGGATTTTGGTGTCGCTACTTGGTTACATCTGGATTAAACATTCAATTCAAACTACAAAAGAAGCATTGAAAGACTGCTACTACTCTGTACGTGTTGTAGGATAGGGTAGTCGCTCAAGGAAGGATCAACCTTGTTAATTAATTAATTAAAGTGTTCAGTTAAAATCCAAGAATTATTTTGAAAAAAACGAGCCACAATTTGAAAAATGTGAAGTGGAAAAAAACTAATTGTTTTATGTTTTGGAATGTGGACAATCAAAGTGTTAAAATTAGGATTGAAGAGTGACGACCAAGTGACAATTTCATGTGTAAAGTGATCCCCAGCCGAGGACTGACATATTTTGTCAATTTTTCTTCCTCCTCGTCGTCAGTTTCTCTTGTTTTTTGTTTGAGGCGGTGGTGGGTCTTGCTCCTCCCAAGGCCAGCTTGATTATGCTACTTGACTTGTGGGAGTGGGCGTTACTTCTTAACGATGGAATAGACCTGATCTTGTCAAACATCTCTGGAGGATCTTACCCCATCCCGTTTTCCTTCATTTTCGTCTTTCTCTTCTTCACGGTTCTCAGCTACTTTGCGTGGCGTTCAACAGACATTCCAGATCTACCGCCGGCGCCCCGACCTCCGTATTTGATTCAAATCACAGCCGGACCCTCCTCGGCATCCGGAGGGGGTCTGCGTCAAAGCATCTCTGACGTGAGACTCCTCAGCGGTGGCGCTTACTTCGACGGAAACGATATCCTCACCCGCTACCAGAACATTTCCAGGCAAGACTCGCCTTCTCCTCAGTCGACGTCCAACTCCCCGAGGAGCCCTGTCAACGACCCGAGACGACGTGCCCCCGGGAGGAACCTCTTGTTTGGACTGTTTCGACGTCAAAATTCCCTCGTTCGACCGGTCCCCTCGTCAATTCCAAATGCGATTAGAACTCAAATCGGATCTCCGAATTTAGTTGTGTACCACAGAGTGAACGTGTATCATCATCATATTCATAGTCACCTTCCCTCTAGGGGGAGGAACTGCTAGCTCATCCCAACCAGGGTCTTCATCGTCGTCTCATCCTCCTCCTACTCCCGCAGGGGACAGCTCAGTCCCCCAAACTAGTCAGTCGACGAGGAGTCAACCGCTCCTGAACCATCCTGGTGACGACTTGTCTCCAGGAAACGTCGATGAAACAGCGTTTCCCCAGCAACCAGCCCACAACACAGAGAACAACTCATCGACAGGTTTGGAGGAAACTTTGATGGGAAGCAGTCAGCAAGGAAATATGCCGGCACGAAGTGGAGGAAACTTGGAAGAATCGTGTCCCCCTGGGGATGGAGAGGACGTCCATTTCACGATTAAGTTTCTTAATGATACCCAGAGAGACGTGACTTCGCAAATGAACGAGAAGATTGTGGATTTTAAGAGGTGGGTAGTCGAAAAGCAAATTTATTAGTATTAGACAATGCCTTTAACCCTTGCGAGAATTTGTTTAAACTTGGTAAAAATTTGTTTTGTCGCTTGCAGACGCCATTTCGGCACCGAAATGTCTGAGAATAAGACTGTACGCCTGATTTTCAACGGTCGCGTGTTGGACAACGAGAACAAAACGCTTCGCGAGTTTGGGATTTTCGACCAATGCGTCGTTCACTGTTTAATAGTGAATCGCCAACAGTCCCAGGACCCATCCAGAAACTCCTCCGGGCACCATCCCCAGTCAGGGAGGAACTTGAATCCCCCTCCTCCCGGCGGAGAAGGAGGACTGGGTGTTCCCGGCAACGTGCGGCGGATTGTAGGAGGCTTCCCCGAGCCCGGAATGTTTTTCGTGGCGTTCATCGGAATATTTTTAATATTTTTGTGGTTCATTTGTCTTCACTTTGGCCAGCACTTGTTCACGCAGAGTGCAGTCGTCTCACTAACCGTTCTCACTGCTATATTTTTAATTGGAATTGTTGCTTGTTATCTTCCCTTGCCCGCCAATTAAATTTGTGTCTATCTAACTCCCTTTTTAAATTTGTTTCAAATTTCATTCAAAATTCCTTCAAATTTGTTTCAAATTTGTTGTTTTAAATGTTTTCATTTTGGTTAAAATTTGTTTTAACTTCGCTTTAAATTTGTTTAAAATTTCCCTAAAAGTTTCTTTCAAGTTTGTGCAATCTTGTTCTAGCCTTGTAAAGTTTATATTACACTAGATAATATGTGCATGTGATAATCAAAAATACTGGATTGAAATTGTTTTCACAAATTTTGTTACTTGTTCAAAAAATTGTTACTTTTATTCTCTTTTTTTTTTTGTATTTTTTTCGGAACTTTTCTAAATTTCACAGAATTTTAAACCGCTATTGTGAAAAATTTGTTTTCCTCCTAAATTTTCCTCAAAAATTTCCGCCTGATTTTCTAATTTCAAACAACGATTTTGCGTTTAAAGAATCGTTTAAATTGAGTTAAATTTCCATAACATTATATTTTGTTTTATCCGTTTCCCCCCTCCCCCGTTATCTTAAAATCCAATAATTCATAAGAAAATTATAGACCAGTCTGAAATTGATCGTTTAAAGTGTCCCGTGTTATAAGTTAAGTTACAAAATTAGTCATGTAACTAGATTTAAAACTTACGTAAACATACTGTGTAAACTATGCCAAGATCATTTTAAAGCCACGCGAGTACCTATATAATCAAAATGTTAATTAAGATTGAATTCTTTAAAAAGAAAATACATACTACTAATCTTTGCAAGAATTTTATGTTTTTTTTCGGTTGTTACATGAATAAACGTTTAATAGCGAAACGGATTTAGGCTGGAGTTTGTATGAAAAAAGAAACTGTTCAATTTGGATTTTTTTTTTTGCGTGGAAAGTATGTACTTTACATAGAGAACTAGGATGACCTGCTCCATTGAAGAATGCATGGATTTGATTTTGCCGAATTTGATGTAGAAAATTGGCACTTTGGAAGTCTTTGTAAATTTATGTATCAAATGCCCGATTTCACTATACCATGTACTCAAGATGGAGACAGAGCTAGCTGAGTAATTTACAGGGACTTCATGCACGAGACCAGTCTCTAAATTAATTTGTTAGATGGACCTTGCGGCGTCTTATTCTCGTTAAGTAGTTTTGGAGGACTCGCTAAGTGTGCTCCTGAGACGTGTGGCGAGAAGATAGCCACCACCACCGGGGATGTGATGATCACCACGCACAGCTTCAAGTTGGTTGCCAGGAGATTCAGGCTGGTGTGTGTCGCCTTGGAAGTAGTACTTTTCACTTTTTCAAGTTATTATGAGTGCCTTCATGCTAAATTTTTCAGTGCCCCTTCCTGCTTTTCCTACCTCAGGTGGCAGTAATGTAACTGATTCGCGACAAATTTGAAATTGAAACTATGTACTTCTAAATTTCAGGTCAGGACGTCATGGACAGCCCATAGTTGGACGATCACCAGTGGGAATGGTACGATTCAGTGTCTGATAGCATGAGCAAAGTGGGCATGCTTCATAATCCCAGTTTCACAAGTCCCTAACTTTGTTGCTGATAATGCTATTTTAATGCGAATATGCCTAAAGATATATGGAATTACAGTAAAATCTCGTTATAATTGCAAAGGCTACTATAACGAGACTTTGCAAGTT
>VICI01004060.1:0-11747 GCA_019593645.1 Akabosia matsudoensis
CACTCTCTCACCGGCTCTCCAAACGTAGACCGCCTCCTCCAAGCAATAATTTACGGAGTTGGTTGTGGAATGTCGTCCTCCTGGTGGTCCAGTCAGCATAATCGTCATCACGCCATGCCGCAGCGTCTCAAGCATGACGTCGACTTGGAAACGATGCCTTTGATCGCCTTCAATGCAAAAGTCGTTAAAAATCCGAAACGTGACGGTAAAGGATTTTTCGTACAAAACCAATCCATTCTATTCATGGCTATTGATACTTTACTCGTGGCGACCATGTGGAAAATGTATCTCCATCCACGATACATTCTCCAAAAGAAGAAGTACATACAATACCTCTTTATGGGTCTTCATTACGTCCTCGCTTATCAACTTGGCTTCTGGAACTACATGACATCCGTTTGGCTTGCGAGTATGTACATTTTTGGAAACTTTTCCCTTTCTCACACTCATCTTCCCGTGACCAGTGGACCTCTCCATTGGGTTGAGTACGCGCTCAGCCACACGATGGACATTCAGCCTTCTTGGTGGTGTGACTGGTGGATGGCTTATCTCAACTATCAAATCGAGCACCATCTCTTCCCAACCATGCCCCAGTACAGACATCCACTCATTCGTGATCGGGTTGCCGCTTTGGCTAAGAAACATAACATTCCTTATCATTGCGCTTCGTACCTAGACGCTGTCTCAAAGACATATAACAATCTTGCTGACGTTTCCAAAGAGCTTAGACATTAATCAAAAAATGTAAATTCGCATTCCATATAAAAAGGTGCCCAGTTTATAATATAGAACAAATCACAATTTCAAAAAAATTGCTTTACTTGTCAGTTCACCAAAGAGATCTGTTGACATTTTTTTGCGGTTGTAAATTCAAGATTTTAAATTCATTTTTATGATTTAGCAAATAAATGAAGCTTTCAATGCGGATTGATACTGATATGATTAGGTTTCATTGGCACGATAAGGCATAATACACCACTACTGGTACCGGTACCGAAGCATGAGCAAATAGTAAATTCTACACATTTGTCCAAGACTGGACTGGTAGTAGTAGCAGCTGGGAAAAGGCGGCTAGACCGCTCATACGTCCATAAGAGCTCCATCAATTTTTAAGCATGTTTTTCAGTGGTAACAAAGCTAACAGCATGGATTGTGACAGCAATTCAGAGGATTTTTGCATGAACTGCAAAATTTTTGTTATTCCATCAGAAAAAATATGGAAGATACTACGGTTTCCATACCGCGATGACATTTCACCTTTGAGTAGTGAAGCAACTGAGGATGCGAAACCGAAAGAAATCGCAGTCACCAGTGCGATGAGTACAGTTTTGAATGAAAGTGGAATACAGGATATTGCGCATAATGACAGGCAATTTGTCTGCCTTAAATGTGGAAAGCTCCTGGAATTAGCGTACAACGCTGTATTTGATTTTCGTGATTTGTCGCGAAAGGACAAACTACCTCCAAAAAAGAACATGTCCAGTTTAAAGCCAAAGACTGAACCAACTGACAGACAAATATTACCGGAAAAGATAGGGAAAAGACTTAACTTAGGTAACCGGAAGGAAAATGTAAAAACGAAAAAACTGTGTACAATCAAGCGCATTGAAAGCTTAGCCGAAAGTGTTCAACTAGACACGCCGCAGATTTTAATTGACGAAGACTTATCAACGGACAAGCTTAAATGTAAACTCTGTGACAAAGGCGGATACATATCAGCAGAAGACCTAAAGCGTCATTTTACTGCAGAGCACGTAATGGTCAGTTTACTAACTCCGAACGAGGTCCAGAGTGAAACTGATTCCCACGGGGATAAGCTTGTTCCAAATGGACGTTTCATCTTTATTTGTAATGTTTGCAATAAACGGTTTAGTCGCCATGACCACATCACACTTCATTTGCGAGTTCACACAAAAGAAAAGCCGTTTTCTTGTCGAGTAGAAGGCTGCAAGAAGACATTCAGTGATCCAAGGGGACTGGCATATCATGAAGTTACACACAGTTCGGGTAAAACGCTATACAAAGTAATTATTAAAGGAATTTTACTGGAGATTAAAAGATGGATTTTGTATTGAACATGATTTTAGTCCGTCCATATTGCTGCAAATTTTGTGGGATGACATTCAAAAGACTTCATCATTTAAACGACCACGAGCGAAACCATAACGAAGTTCCAAGGCGGTTTGCATGTCAACATTGCGATAAGGCTTTCAAGCAGCAAAAACATTTAAACAGTCATTTGATAACCCATCAAGGAACTAAGGAGCATCAGTGCGCACTTTGTAATAAGTTGTTTAACAGAAAGGACAATTTACAGCAACATATTAAAAAAGTCCATAGTAAAGAAACGCCCACAAATCAGGCTAAGAGCAACAAAAAAGAAATCGTGAAAGCTAGTGTGGAACAATCCCCGTCGAATTTCGTCCTGCCTCCTTCTGTGGTAAATGCAGCGACAGCAAGTTCAGAAGCATCAGTTCCGTCGATTGTCATTCCAGAAAGGCGAAAATCAAGACCAACAGCGAGTGGTGGTGCTCCAACCAATGAAACTAATTACATAAATTTATGATTGCAGAGGACTTGCTGTACAAACTTCTTTTCAGAAAATAAAAATTCTTAAGTTTCCCCATAAAAGTGTATATATGATGCATAACAAAAAACTCATTGTGCAAACTTTTTAAATACACAATAGCGGGGAAAATCTGATCTGGCTTTTACACCATGCACACATGCAAATTCACATGCACGCACGTGTCAACAATCAACAAACAATATTTTTTCACGGATTTTAATTGAAATCAGCAATTAACTACTTTTCAGTGGCACCTAAAATGGGTATACGTGAACCAGTGACTAATCTTGAAGGGTTAAGCAGTACAAGTGGAGCAGAAAATGAGGAGGAAGACGAGAAGCCAAGGACCCTCTTTGTGGGAAATGTTCCACGTGAAGTTAACAAAAGGGAAATAGAAGAAGTCTTTGGTGAAATAGGACCCCTGAAAAGGTGTTATATTCAGTATTCCAGAGGTGGAAATGGTAAGATAATCTAAGCAATTTTTATTTTACGAATTAATTAGTAGTATAATACACTATATTATTAATTGGTCTATGATATTTACGTTTAGTGTTGTCAAGAATTGACTAGTAGTTTTTTTTCTTTGGTTTTCAGAGAAGAAAAGACAGCATGATGATACGACAGTTGCCTACGTTACATTCGCACTCTCCCAAGATGCAGCCAAAGCGTTGGAGAGCTTGCAAGGAAGTAAGCTTGGCAACAACCGAGTGAACATAAAATTTGCCAAGGCAAGAAGTGAGCAAAATAGGCCACCGTTAGGAGGTGATAGCAAGGGAAGGTTCCAGAAGTCGGCTAATTTAGAACCCATTGTGGGAGCTGAACCAAAATTTAAAGAGCCCAGAGCGAAGCCGATTAAAAAGAAGTCGAGGCTTATCATTCGTAATCTCTCTTTCAACGTAAGTTTGATAAGAGAATCGACTCTATTAATTTGCTTTGACACATTTTATAGCATTACTTTTATATTCACTTTTTAACTGCGTTTGCAGGTGACAGACGAAAAGCTGAAGGAATATTTTGGTACGTGTGGAGATATTAAGGAAGTGAATATTTTGAAGAAACCGAGCGGAAAACTTGTAGGATGTGCGTTTATCCAGTATCAGAATGTGTTTCAGGCTGCGAAAGCAATTAAAGAGTTGAATTTGAAGCCATTTCTGGGCAGACCAATCGCAGTCGATTGGGCATTGCCTAAAACGAAGTATCAAACGGACGAGGAAAAGAATCGGACCAAGGAAGAAGACAATGAAGGGACTGGGGAAGCACATGACACAACTATTGAGATCAAAGACGAGCCAGAATCTGAAATTGATGATAATTCCAGTCAGTTTGACGCTTCCGATCCTTAACAGTCATTTAAAAGACGAGCCCATGGACACAAGTGATATTAAAATTGAAGTGAAATCAGAACATGAACAGAGTAAGCGGAAATTCCAAACCAGGAAAACCGAAGACAGTGACGATGACGACGACTCTGATGTAGACCAGAAACCAAAACGGCAGAAAACGAAAATCTAATGATGTTGAAGAAGGGAAAACGTTATTTATAAGAAATCTCCCTTTCGACATTTCCGAGGACGAGTTGAAAGCAGTCTTCGAGAAATATGGAGACTTGCACTATGCATTGTTATGCAAAGATAGCTTAACGGAACACCCTAAAGGAACTGGTTTCGTTAAATACAAGGAAAAGTTGTCAGCGGACAAATGTTTAGAAGAATACGGAGAAGATCCAGAGTCGTTTGTGATGAATAATCGTCAAATCAATGTATCCGTCGCGATTTCTAGGGAGAAAATTGCAAGCAGGCCTCTGAAAGAGGAGGATGACAAAAATAAAAATTTGGCAAAAAATAAGCCCAAGTCTGACGGAAGGAACTTGTACTTAGTCAGAGAAGGATGTAAGTTATTTTCCACACTGCTAGTAATTTGTTTAGTACACATTATATCTTTTCGTTTGATGATGGAATGGATTTTTTATTTCAGTTATACGTCCTGGAAGTGGGGCTGCTGCAGACGTGTCAGTGGCTGACATGCATAAACGTGCTTCATTGAATCAAGTGAAGAAGCAAATGCTGAAAAATTTGAACATTTTCATTTCGCCGACTCGACTGTGTGTTCACAATTTGCCTCCCGATTTTTCGGATACGAAATTAAGGAAACTTTTTTCCAAGTACGCCGGACCAGGTGCAAAAATCACTGAGGTAAGCTAGTCTCGATCGACCGGTACTAGTCAACCTATATTTTATTCCTTTGATTAATCTTATTTAATCTTACAGGCTAAAATAATGCGAGACATGAAGGATATTGACCTAAATGGAAAGGGCAAATCGAAAGGCTTTGGATTTGTCAACTTTACCGACCATGAGCATGCTCTTACAGCACTTCGTACGGTTAATAATAATCCGGAGATATTCAAGCCAACAAGTCGACCCATAGTAGAGTTTTCGTTGGAAAATAACTTGGCTCTTAAAGCTAAGGAGAAGCGAACATTGAAGAGCAAAGAGAAAAATCCCAACGTCCGAAAGAAACAAAAGCAAGTACCTGAAGGAAGTGATGACGAGGAGGAAGAAACCGCTCAGATCGACGATGAGACTGAAACCAGTGGTAAGAAGAAAAAGAAGGATGACAAGGACAAAACTAGAAAGGAAATAAGCAAATCTGCAGATGAAACTGAAGAAGAATCTGCTCCGAAATATGCCGGATTAGTCGCCAAAAAAGGCGTACAAACCGTTCCTAGCTTTAAGCCTAAAGGAAAAATAACGCGTAACAGCTTGAAACCAAGGAAATCTAAGAAGATGAAAAAGATCGAGGAACGTCGCCTTAGAGAAAAGAAAATTCCGTCTAAAAGGTCGGAGAAAATTGACAAGACGGAGAAAATAATTAACAGGTATCAAAGCAAGATGAATGCTGCGGAGGGACAAAGCGAGAAACGTAGAGGAAAGAAGTGGTATGCTTAAGTGTTTAGCATTTTAGAAATATTTGTTTTAACTTAATTTGTTATCGCAATGGATCTAAGTAATAGCTTCGCGAAAGTGAATCGAGTAAATATAAAGAAAACGAATTTCATAACAATCATTGTTTTGCTTTGCGTAAGTTTAATTTATTTTTAAGCCGACTTGGACATTTCGTCATTTTCGATTTGTTTAGCCAATCAATTGGAAAAGAGACCTAGCTAAAACTTTCGCTATTGTTACTTAAACAACAACGGAAGAGTATGGGACAACCTTGACAGTGGAAGCTGGGGTTCCAGATTGATAGACAGAGGCGGATGGGTAAACAACATTTTGGACTCCACTGAGGTCGCTCGTCCTGAGAACAGCAACATTTCCGTTAGAAACAACTGGAACACCGTTGACGGATTGGTATTGAACTCCATTGACAGTTTGGACTGGGACTCCGCTGTAAGTGGAGTATTGAACTGGAACTCCGCTCAAAGAAGAGTATTGAACTGGAACTCCGTTCACAGATTGGTATTGAACTGGAACTCCGTTGACGGATTGGTATTGAACTCCATTGACAGTTTGGACTGGGACTCCATTGTATGAGGAGTATTGGACACCGTTAAGTCCAGCAACGCTGTATGTAGTGGCGACTTGGTTTTGTACAACAGGGTTGATATATTGGACGCCTTGAGTCTCAGTGCTAGAGTAGGCAAAGTTGCCACCCAAACGTTGAGAGCTGACGTGTGTGGCTGGAAGAGCAGTAGCGACAGCCAAGACGGCAGCGAAAACAGCGATCTACAAAGAAACGAAGAAAAAATATTTAAGCAAATGCTTCAAATGGCTTTACAGTGACTATCTATTGAAAATCTTACGGTTTGCATGGTGAGATGAGTTGGTTGGGACTTGAAGTCTAGTCGTCTGGAAATGATGTGTTTAGTCAGGTCGGAAGCTGCAAGTGAAGTAAAGTTTCTGTCCGATTTCCACTCATTATATACCCCTCAAGTTTGTAACGAACATAAATTCTCATGTTTTAAAATGCATATAGCAGCTCATATTCTCTCCAACCTAATCAATCTCCTTTTTTTTCACTTCAGAACTGGTCTATAGCTGGAGAAAACTCACCCCAAGGAAAATTAATGAGGAAGACGTTTCTCGTTCTATTATTACATATGCAAAATACTTTGTCATGGCTTTATGTTGGTAAACTCAATATAAGTACATTCACTATTGTCTGTTTCGCCAAATTATTCGCAAGCATCAAATCATCATTATCTTTGTCACCACTGGACAAAACTTTCGCAACTTTATTCGTTCGGGTTGAACATCAAGAAAGTTTTATATTGAAAAAACACTATCCTCAATGCTAATGTATGCCGGGTGCATTGTTATCGCACAATAAATATAAAATGCAACAATAAACCATCAGGTTTTTCAAGCTGCCACTTGAAAACACATTTATTTTTGGGAATGGTCGGTTATGATGGAAGTAGTGGCTTAGATAATGACTAGCTTACTCCTCATCACTTGCCAAGAACTCAAACTGAGTTCAGCTAGTGGCCAGGTGAACATGACGAGCAGGCATGAACCAGAAAAGTTATGAAAGCAGTGGGACCCGTGAGGAAACACCCAAATATGCTATTAACAAAATTCATTTCGATTGTTGTAGGGAGATAGAAGACAAAACAGCTTTTTCTAAAGACATAGTATTCCATCATTTCATTTTACTGGGGTTGATGGTCATCCGCAAGGTCTTCTTAGGTGACGTAGGTAGCTAAACTAGATTTATTGCGGGCAACATTTTCATGGATAAACGATCAAGATCAAAATGTGTCCGTAGGAAGTATCTATATGTGCTTGCCTTATGGCTTTTCTTACATTTTCCTCATGGACAGACTAAAATAATGATCCTGTAAAGCATACTTTTAAAAAACACAGCCAATTTCGTAGAGATATTGTATCACCTGCCATTTTCGTGTGTGAAATAATGATTTCAAACAAGATTCAAGCTTTAGTTTGGCAGTTGAATTATCATTTTTGGCCATGTTTGTCCATAGTAACAACTTAGCTTAGTTTTCGATTAACGATTGATTCTACACGCAAGAAGAAATGCTTCGCACGCCAGTATGGTAAAACTGGGAACTGGACTTTTTAGGGAAAAGTATATTAGAAACAGGTTATTCATCCTATCATCCATGACTTACACTATATCACAGTTCTAGTCACTGGATATTTCGAAGCGAAGTATATTACATCATCTTGAAAAATATAATGGTCAATACTAGGCGATTATAAATTCAACGTTTAAAAAAAGTTGTTCCAGTACGTCCTTGAGGAACGACTGGATGTCTTTATACGTCTCAGTAGTAACTTACTCTGGACAGATCGAAAATAAATTCAAGTCTGTAATTGCAAATGGCTAACTGATTGTAACCTTTCCATTAAAAATTAAGAAGTCGTAAACCAGGATTTTGTACCTATGAAGCAAGTGTATTACATAATCCACGATAATTACATTAAGAGTGGACGGGAACGCGATCATTTAGCTAGGAAAACTGTTATAGATATAAATATTTTTGGTAGTCGGCCTTGCCCACCCCTATCCCTCTGGAAAAAAATGTACGAGTTGTTGAAACAGCTAATGCGAATTTGAATCCCTCGAATAATAAAAATGATATTGTGTTCTCTATATGGTCAACGTTTTTGAGACATTTTTTGCTCTTGTATCGATATCATCTCCAGTTTCACGAGCAACATGACCATTCGCAAAAATTCTAAACCCATGGACCGCTGTGCGAATAATGTCTGTGTAAAACTCAGTTCAGTACAAAATATTTTATTCTTTTAATCAAGCCGAGCAGAGAAGCTGAGCTTTTTCTGTATCATGGGCAAAAGCAACCACGCCCGATGCCTTTAGTTCAAGTGTGTTACGTACTGTGAAGCTAGTTATTTGCGAAGAGTTTTAGCCCAGGACACGTGTATTACTTATTTCAGGGGATACTATAAAAAGACGACGAGTTCAGGAGAAGTGGTTGAAACCATCGGTGAACTCAGATCTAAGATCCTATTCGCATACCCGAAAAAAAACTTAAAACTTAAAATAAGCAGCATGGTAATGGAAAAAGGTTTCTCGTTTCTTCGAGAAGCATTTTTCGGCTTGTTAATTTAGTCGGTTCAAAACATGAGTCACTTCAGAAACTGCATATAAAATTCTTAGCTTTAATGTTGTTTATTAAAATGTGCTGTTATGTATTAAGAGAAAAGAAAGGCCAACATTAACTTGAGATTTATTCAGGTAGTAAAACTAAATCTTATAACTGAACAAAGACTCGTGTTTCTTTTTTGAACTTTTTTGCGGCTTGTCAAGCCATGTCACTCTTTACGGAACGAGAAAGACTCGCTTTTTTCAGTGACAGCATCACTGGCAACCCTTTTTTTATTGCTGGTTTTGTGTTCAGCAAACCCAGAAAGAGAACCAATGCACGTAAACAAACTCATAGTCTAGATCATGGTCTCAAGTTGTATATTTATAAACCTAAAGAAGTTGCAAAACTCCAATAGTAGCTATACCTATAGGAAGTGTACGAAACATACCTGCTAAATACTCGCTGCATTTTCTGTGTTTTGGTGTTGCAAAAAGATTTGCCAATTTGATTACGAACTTGACCGTTTCTGTTGTCTGAGGCACTGACCGTTGTTTGTGGTTAAAGGAGACCATGTTGAGAAGCAAATGGCTCACGAGGAGCATGCTTTCCGGTTCTTTTAAACACATACATGATTATGATGATGAGATTTTTATGACGGCTCTTCGATTGTATCGAATTAACGAACTTGCTCATAGTATTATGCCCCGACTTCATGAAGATGACAAAATAAAAAAGCTAACTGTACACACGCAGTGATCACGAGGAGTAGTTTTTTTTCTTTCTTTCTAAATGTTGTCTAATCAAATACGCTTTTTATAGGCATCGCTCGCATTTCTCCATCGATTTATTAGAAGGTTAAGGGGAAAAACGTTGTTCTTTTATTTATGTGCATAAATCAACCGAGCATTTATTATTATAATGCGTGCAAACTTGATTTGTTTCGCATAAATACGGCTGAACCTGAGATATTTTTCGTTTGGACTTTCATCAGCCTACTTTCTTTCATTTTTCTGAGGAATCCATTTCGTAGGTAGGTACCTAAAGAAAACAAGAAGTTACAGAGGATCCTATTGTGCGTTCGAGAATATTTTTTACGATGCAAATCACTCCATTAACTCTGTCGCATAAAGTCTGTTTTTTGTCTCTGCGTGAAGGAAATTGATAGGTGTGTGCCTTTGGTCACTACAAACAATGTTTATCGACTATTTTTATACTCAAAACCTGTTAGGTACAAAGTGGTACAAAAAAAAATACTGTTGAACAGTTTCAGAAGAAAAATGTTAGCCGTAAATGAACACAAAATGTCTTCAGACTTTGTATGATGCCTATTTGAGATTAGGAGTAACGGAGTACGACTGATAAAATGTAAATATCAGACGGACAGAATCGTTTGCAAAAATAGAGTTCAAAATTTTGAGGATTTTAACCTTGCTGGCAACTGAAGAGACGAGAGATAAATCAATATAAAAATATGTTTGTTATAACCTGATACTTAACAGTTAGAAATGACTTCGATTTGTTAAAGATGAAGAATATTTTGCCTAGTGAGAAAAATAATAGCAAAGACACGGTTTATTTATACAGAACCTTTAAGCAGTACACGCCCTACAAATGTTGTTGGAAAAGGGTGTAAATAAAAATTTTGGAACGCATTTTTTAGTAGTAAAGCCATAGCAATAGTAATTCATACGATATGAAAAATATAAGATGTGTAGCTACGCTAAGTACAG
This sequence comes from Akabosia matsudoensis, assembly GCA_019593645.1. NCBI lineage: Eukaryota > Metazoa > Arthropoda > Collembola > Entomobryomorpha > Paronellidae > Akabosia > Akabosia matsudoensis. The sequence goes on from VICI01004060.1 coordinate 10,376, forward strand.
TTTGGAAACATTGATTGAAATCATCGACCTTTGCTTCAGTCTGCACCATAAATTTGTATAGGTTTCTCCAGAAGAATGTTAACTGATTAGGTAACTCTTTCTGACATAAGCTTTAGGTATTGTGCATAAATGACTGTTTTCCATTCGGCCATTCGACCACATATAAAAGCCGTGGTTATTTTTGTCTGAAGCCTCTTCCTTGTCACCTAAGCAACCATTATAATTATATTAAATTGCTACCTTTACGCAGTCTCGACACGGGTAAGCCAACCGCATTTTAGTACGTGTGTGTTTCTTCATATATCTGAATTGAGACGTTTTTTCCTACATTCATTGCTGATTAAACGCTGATTGTAACTATCTGCTCCAAATCATCTTAGAATTCATAATTCGGCATGCTGCAATTTCGCATTGACGCATGTCACCATGACAAAGGTGGGCGCACTCGCTGGCTCTTCTACTTGGACAAAAAAAATCTTGCTGCAGAAGCAGCGAACCACATGCTGTCAAGCCAATACAGAAGACAGTTTAAAGGTTTGGAGTCACACCTTATTCCAAGCAACGGAGACTCCTGTCTTGCTATAAAAATTTAAAAAAATGAAGCAATTTTCGTAGTGTAAAGACAATCTCCAGGACGTATTCTAGTGCACCTGGAAATTATTTTACTGCATGATATGATAATGAGAAGAATTTTCTTCGTTTATGACATGATCTTAAAACGCTCCTGTTATGACTAAATATAAAAAAGGCGTTCTACCATTTTTGTACGAGAAAAACCTCTCAAGAATTTCAGCCGTAAATGCAAATCTACTCAAATACATTTCGCTTTGTATTTTTAGGACATTGATTTGGTATGATCAGCGTTCTATAACAACCCGATTTCGTTATACATTGTTTTTTTTCTTCGCTTTGACACTGCCCAAATATTGCATCTTCTCTTCGTGGGTATCTCCTCTCAACAAAGGTTTGATCAGGATCTTATTAAAAAATCACACGAAAAAGCTGCTCTCCATTGAAGAGCGTATGACCAGTTTGAAGTAAACAGTTTTTGGTGTTGGTATAAAAGCGGCCATCTTTATCCGAAGAACGTCACTCACACATCGCATCTTGATCTTTGCAGAAGCAAAAAACAAGAAAAGTTTTCACCATGAACCCACTGGTAAGTTTCTGAACCGACAAAAAACATGGCAGTTTTAAAGTGATTCGGCAAAAACCTCTGAAAAAATCGCGAAGAAAGTGATACAATCCATCTTACGGGATGAAATAAATCTAATAAGCTGTATTTTTTCTTCGCAGACACTTTTGCCACTTTTGGCTGCTGCCGTTATGGCCGCTCCAGGAGCCCATGTTGTTTACCAACAACCCGCCCTTG
>VICI01004061.1:0-11742 GCA_019593645.1 Akabosia matsudoensis
CCTATATAAAAAACTCTATTCAACCTTATTTGTTAGGGTGCGCACCTAGGGACATAGATTTACGTAAATATTTTCTTTGTGAAAAAATAAGTTTTTTTTCTTCTAAAAATAAGTTTTTTTACAATAAACATTCAAAATCATTCTATTGTAAGCTCAACAAAGGTGAAGAAACTCTAGTTTTTTTTCTGAGTTAATGAACGTTTTTCCCTAACAAAAGATACTATTGAAAGTCAGTACAGTTTCTGTCAATTTGAGGTCAGGCCCTTCAGGCCAAGTGAACGTTCACTTTTCTTTCCAAAATAGTTTCTTTGTTTTTGGAGTTGTCCTCCTTGTGTAAAAATAAGACAAATTTTCCTTTAGAATAAAATTCAAGATTATTCTATTTGTTAAATATAACAATTATCGTGTACCGCCAATTTATTTGTGTTTGTCTACAAGTCTACTTTATTCTCATCAAGTCTATACAGCCGGCTTAGGAGTTTACTCCTGCTACAAAAAGTACGTACTTTTCCTTCGACGAGCTTGGGCAATACCTCCATCTCAACCTCCACGTTAATTTTCCAAACTCCATTTAAATATTTTCGTGCTTTTGTAATTTTTCTGTAAAAAATACACCAACTCACTGGTCTCCGCGCCCGCGCCCAGTGTCAAGGGGCATAAATGATTGTCATGATAAAATTTTTGGAGATACTAATTCTAGTAAATGGTCGCAAGGGGTGAAAGCTCAGCTATATCGCGCCTTTTACAATGATATGTTTGATAAGGGACAACACTTTAATCGAGTAAAAGCATTACTTTACTTTGAATGCTCGGAATCTGGAAAATGTTTCACGCCTGTCATTTAAGGACTGAAAACTGGTATTCGAAAGGCCTACTCTTTCTTCTAGTACACTTGTCGGTTTCCATTGACTGAATTGACTACTTTGTCCCATCATCCATTGATTTTCATGTGTGCTCCTACTGAATCCATGTTGAAACCAGTTATGTGGAGGCACCTGGAACTGATGTATAGAATAAACCATAGCTTTTCAGATGATAATGAATCGCACACGTTTACGTTTCCCGGTTTTATACTATCCGCTCCTGCTCGTCATTGAGACAAGGTTAAAAACCAGATAGCAGGAGTGAAGCGCCACTTAGACAGAGCTTGGAGCAGCAGAAAACTGCAGTTTTCCTTAAATAATTATCTAATCAGCTTATTATTTTAATGTATTTTTTCTGCTTTCCACCCATCCGAGTTCTGTCTGAATGAGCCCTAAAGGACTGAACTGTCTGCTAATTGCAGTTTGGCTAAACTTATAACTAATTCTAGTTCCTGTAATCCCATCCAACATCATCTTAGTTAGTCGAAGTGTTGGTTACTAAAGAAGAGGTTTTGTGTACTATTTGTAGAAAGTGGCAAGAAACTTAGGCTGTAATGCTACATTTTAGGTCCAAAACGAAGTTAGATACACCTGGTGCTTTCACTTCTTACTTGGAATCGAAACAAAACGAACTTGTGCGTTGTTGTCTCAAAAAATGTGGTTTCGCACTAGTCCCCTAACCTGCGTTTTCTCACAGGCAATTTAGACGTTCTGTCTGGTCGCGTCATTACGCAAGTTATGTAATATGCAGCCGTATAAAGTACCATACGAAGTTGTGGAGGATACAGGGCGTAAAATGCGGTTTCTTAAGTTATACAACCATTCTATCTTACATTCGCAATGTATTACCCAGTATTTTCCCTGCCACTTCAAGATGCCAGGTCCCAATATTTCGAGTTAGGTCTGTCGCCTCACAAAGACCAAAACCACGCGACCACACGAGAAATTGTAGAGGAGAAAGTTAGCAGCTGACATGATCATGGTATGCGCTTGATGTTGTTCTCTACAATAACCTTTAACATATCATACTACTAAACGCAATATGTGACACAGATAAAGATGTAACTAAGGAACGATGTTTGCAAACTGCATCACGTTTCGAACCTTGTAAAATCAAACCAGATTATCCTTTTCTCTGTATACTCATAGGTGTTCTCCAACCTTTAGGTTCATTGTCGTGCTCAGTATCGTTTCCAAGTCCTTTCATTCCACTAAACGCTTGTGGCACGGTTTGATTGTATTAGCCACATTTTTTGCATAAATTGTTCAGTTTTTTTTTACGATTTATATATTTTTTGAATGTTGAATGTTTAAAAACGAAACCGGTATGCAATACCACTAGAAGCATCCCCATCCATTATGCCTACCTATGAGCCAGTAGAAATGAATGAAATTAGCGATGAAAAGAAGGAGTTACTCTGTATTTTAGAAACCTAAAAACGCTTTGAAAGGACCCGGATGTTATATTAATAATTTAATATAAAATTGCTTTTAAAGCATTAAATATGCTATGCACCAGGAAACAGTCAACCAGACAGATTTCTCGGTAAAAAAGGTTCGACAACTTCGCAAAGCCCATTTCAAATACATACTGTAGACAATATTGTCTAGAGAGTTGCCAATATAGTTTACCATTCGGTTTGGAACGAGTTTCATAGTCAGTTTTATCATTAAATTTTGGAGTACTCACGTTCCCAGCGGAAGCTAAAAACGAAACGGTAATAAATGGCATCGGGGCAAATGCAAATCTACTAGACGTACTTACAACTTCCGGAACGGCTTTTAAAAGTCTCTTTTGTAATAAACGAGTGAAATTCTTATACATTATTTGCCATGGTATTTTGACAAACGTCCTATAATGCAATACAAACATGCAACTTGACTACTTAATGAAACCCAACCAAACCTTAACAAGAATCAATAGCTTTCTTTTTAAGTGCTCATAAATATGTCGCAAGTGAAACTGATTTATGATGGTTTTAAGAGAATTTAGTAACAACAGCGAAAAAAGAACACCGGTTCCATGCATACCTATTACCAGTGGCTGTTTAATTCAGATGTACATAAAAGACATAATGTTCCCTTACCACTTAATTACTAAATACTATTTTTAGACTGGTGTCGAAGATAATGAAGTTATTGATACTAATGTCTCTTTCTTGTTTGTTTAACAGGTGAGTTTGCTGGACATTTCATGTATTTGGATTATCGTAAGCATATGTTTTTTGCAATATTTTGTCGTCTCTTCTTGTCGTTTCAATGTTGGAAGCTTGGATACTCCTCAAAGGGAAAGTAGACACTAAAATCTCTCATGTTTAATCAACTTCAAAATATCTCCGCACAATTCATAACGTAAAATCTGTGTGCATCATCATAACATAACCAGCTATATCTAACCTTGTGTTCAATTCCTCGATTTTCCAGTTAGTTTTGTACCAACTGACGTGATTCTGTAGTGCACTGAGAATCATTGATCTCTTTTGTTGTGTAACAATTTTATGTATGTCTGCTTAGCTACATGACATGAAATGCAAGTCATTTTGCTCCATTGGTTCTTGCGAATTTCATACAAAAATCAGAAATTTTTCTCACTCTTTGCTCTTCCCTTGATCAATAATCAAACTTGATTAGGCAACATGGCCACAATAGACATATTGCTTTGCCAATCTTGAAGTATGAGTTCACGCACAAATTAAGAACAGAGCAGTTTATTTTAGTTGCTCAATCTCGCTTGAATTGAATTATTATGAAGTAAACATAAAACGAAAGAAATACATAAAGGTTGTTTCTAGTTTCGCGCTAAGTTATCAATACAATCGAAGACCCTATGCTGCACAACAGTAATGTCGATAAGAAATAGCACACAATTTTTCGGTTATTTAAAAAAAATATTCAAGGTAATTTCATGCATACGAACAAGGCGTTCTCTGGAGGGTTACTTTACGTTAAATTGCCAATATATTGCATTACATATGAAAAAAAAGCTCAGATCCCTAAAATATCGTTGTAAATACCATAATTCTTCTATTTATCCCCGGTTATAATGGACGGCAGCTTATACTAGGCCCTTGCTCGTGCGTTCGGTGTAGATTGGAACTGTATTGAATTACTCATACTTTGCTTGAGTAGAACATCCGAAAATGGTGCTATAATTGGCGGTTAGGCGATAATAGATACAAACGACGGCCAAACTCCCAACTACCATAGGAGGCCAGTTATATTAGGAGTAAATACGCCGTAATTATTCGAAGTAATTGTGTGTCACTGGTGAAATTGGCGCTTCGAGGTTTGACGGCATGGTTACGTAAAATTGGTAATAATAAATACTGGCAGTAACACCGATGTTGCAACAAATTTCACTTAGTTCAAGGCTATATACATAACTTTTTTTGTGTTAGAAATGATCAATTTTCTTAGAGAAAGGGGGAAAAGCAATAAGCACTGAATGCGACAGTAACGCATTTTTTCGTCTTTTCCGACTTAAAATAATGTATTTACTTTACGCACCACTTGAGGGAAGTATACATCACCATCACAGGAATCTCCTCCACTGCTGTCGAGTTACTATGCGACTCATAAAGTTTCTTTCTACTCCGAAATTTTCATCAAAGCTATATTCATAGAGGGTCCATGCATGCAAAACTATTCGCAGAAGCATAAATGAGCCAACCGCATACTCACACAGAAAAGAGAAAACTCGCTGATTTGTAAAGTTTCTCTTCCACATCTTTGTTAAGTCAGGAACAGCCCAAAAACTAGCTGAAGTGTCTCTAGGGCACGTTCCATACTGAAACGGAACTTTTTCGTGCATATGTTCCTGGCTGCACAGCTTTAGCTACTACGTTGTAAAGCGTGTAAAGATACGGTTTTAAGATCCTTTGTTTGTCTTCAATGCAAATTCGCAAATAAAGCATTGGGCCGATGTCGAAGAAACTTCAATTCTTTAATGTCAGGTACTTCGATCTTCGTAGCTGCTTTCGGTCATATGCACTCTCAAAACAAAATTATTGACTTGATACAATCATGCCTGAAATATTTTCATTAGGTGGGATCGGCAAAAGCTAGAATAGGAAAGAAGAGGATAAAAAAGTTCAATAAGAGTGAAAGTATTACCCTGGGATCCGATGTGAAAGTATTTTGTGAGATGCACCTGAGGAGACTTACTTAAGAGAAAGTAACAACTTAAACAAGTTAATGCATGTGTGTATAGGCAACATTCACAATTTTTTGGTATAAGTTGATGTAGACACTGTGCCGTTACATCAAGCATTAGGAGTGTAGGCAAGTCGAAGGCAAGCAGGAAAGACCTGCGAGAGGAAAAGAAAATAAGAGCATACATTATAACCTCTGTGGAATTCCCACATTTTCTCTTCAAGCCCCTACAAACACAAAGGGCTATATAGAAAATAGAGCTTGTATGCAGTGTTCGTAAGCGGTTGGAATAATGCTTTTCTATGTGCGCATTTCTGTAAATATGGCAGAAAATAAACAAACATGTCTAGCCGTTCTATTTGTATAGCTGTTTAAGTAGGCCAAAAGCGTATTATTTACACTTCGGATTTGGAAGACATACATTCTTCCAAAATGTATCGAACATTGCTACTTAAAGCATGACCTCCATGAGCATAATCTTTAAGTTCAATTTACTTCATATGTGCTTGTTAAAACCAGAAGCTTATTATATAGGCTTTAATGATGCTCATGTACGTTGACTTTACCTTTAGATTGCCCTATTACACTTAAAAGTTGTAATAGTCTTTTACTACTTTTGAGCTTCGTACAAAAGATCCTTCCTTATACGCAATCAAGCTTGCCTTGATTGTACATTTTCAAATGAGCCTCAAGTCATGCGAAACTGTCAACTTATTTTAATCCCCCTTTTTAAGGGAAATCTCCAACATGAAAGCTCCAATGAAATTTCAAAATAGTGTTACGATACCAGTTCAAGAGCGCCTATGGTTTTCACAGCAGTAGAGTAAATGTCACTTGGCGACGTAGATATTTCCTATGAATTAAGGGTCTATCGTCATTTTGGGCATTATAGCCGGAGTAACTACCCTATTACGACACTTATGTCTCTATTCGTATGCAAATAAATGGACCACTATCTACTCATGACTAGAAAGCAAAGATATGTCTTTTGATGGCAGGCTTGATATTTTATCAAGAAAACTAGACTGTTGAAAAGAAGTATTTTTTACTCCGTAGAAGCCATTGTTCTGTACATGAAATGCATTTTGTCACTGGTCGGTTTGTGCCCCGCATATTTTTCGTTAGAAAATGTTGCATTGTTTAGAACGGTGATGACGGTTGATTATTATACAACCCGTTCCATTGTTTGGTTGCCTTTTGATCTTAAACCTGGCAGAGGTCCATGCACAGCTTTCTACGATTTTGAATTGTGAAAAGAGAACATTTCTTTCTATTGAACCCAGAGTCTAATTGAGTGTGAACAGTATGAACAGGATAAGGACTGTGTACGAGAACATGATATCGATTGGAACCCAATATGAAGATAGTTTGCTATTAATATGATTTAATATGACCTTACATGAACGCTGATCGAGAAATTTTTGTGTGTGGTCACGAAAAGAATGTTTTAAAGAGGAAACCACATTCACCTCAAAGAATTATAGGCATATATGTAATACTTAGAAAGACATCAATAGGTATGCATACCTACATAACTATTATGCAAGCTTGATTCCAGGACATCCAATAAACAGACAAGTAGACACGTAAATGACAGATTAGTAGCTGCACCAATGTGTCATAGCAATACTTAGTTAATAGAGCTTGACAGTCTTCCTAAGTAATTGCTAATTTTGACAAGTGTATAAATGAGGGGAAGCGTGTCAAAGGGAAAGCCTATCCTCATAGCGTCCTGTTTTCGGTTCTCAAGAAATGACGATGAAATTCTAGGTTTTTCCGATGGATTTTTTGAATGTAACAGTTTCAATTATTTAAGGGCGAGATTGGTAGGGAGTAGGGATGAACCACGTGCTTTTATAATGTATGACTGTTTTTAGCTGCGTAGCGTAGAGTCAAGAAAACTACCCATACCTACTTACCAGTAGTAGGAAGTAGCCCCTATACGTTGTAGACAGACTGATTTGGTGTGCATTTAGTACTCACGGAAAACTATTGATTGACCAGTTAAATTATGAATTTCACGAGTTCCAAACGACTCTGAATTAGGACTTTTTGTGCGTCTAGACGTTTCAGGAATGGAGAGCTAAAATACAACTTTCCAAATTGAAAAGCTAGTTTTATTGGTAACCCTTCAAGCTTGACTAACAAGAATACGGATTCACAATAAAGGAATACCTATTGATTGTTTAGGAGACACTTAAATGGTATTTGATTTTTTCCATTGCAAATAGTCTTGCGTGTGCAGTTCCTTATTCGGCGGCTAGGAATGTGTCATAAATTATGTAGGATGAAAATAATAGAAGTTAAATAATTTAGGATTCCAACACAATGAAATCCACTACTAGAGATAACGAAGCGCACAATTTCATATGTGTAACTTTGAATAAAAACTGAACTTGATACACATTACGCACCATCTGAACAGCAGCAAACTATACACATGCATAACCGAATTCCCGAACCGAAAGGAGAAAATCACCTCAAGTACACACACCCATGGAATTTACACTCATAAAAATCCAATTCCCGAGACAAATACACTGGCGCCAAATTCTTGTAGTTTCCAGACGTTGTCGTCATCAAAATTGTGCCGTAGATTGGGATCGCTCGCAATGGTCATCCCCTCAAACCAATTTTCCATTTTTCTTTTAGACAAACCTGGTCAGGTAGACATTTTACGACAAAAAACATTTCCCCCCTTTCGCAGACATAACTTCCTATACCATTTACCCCATTAAGTGGTTTTCATCTAAAGGAAAATCGTTTTAGCATAACAAAACACAAAATGACACCATCTTGTCCGATAGTAGGTACACGTGTTAAATTACTAGTGTCATCATCATCCAACACAACCTTATCATATGTCATCGTCCCTTGGGACAAGTTCCAAAATTACACTCTCACAAAACTCACCCTGACAAAAGGAAAATTCATCTTTGCCAAGAATACCCTCCGGTAGTAATCGTACCAGTGACACTGTAAATTATTATTTTTTCACGCGGTGACATCCTTGAGGTGACAGCCGATAATTTGTTTGACATCATGTTTTATAATAACATAGGAGTAGTGCAACCACCCTAGCTTCTTCTAATAACGTACACTTGAAAGAAAAACCTTACAATAATACCATGAGAAAAAAATGTTACACAACACACTAGAGAAAGCATTAGGGAGAAAATATAAAATATGCTCTGCTGTCGTTGAGATATATGCATGCATGCACATCCTTCACATTTTATTTTTGCTCGTTTAGGAGCAGAATAAGTATGACAGCTTACACAGCATCATTATTACAAGTACTCGGATACCGAAAGTAAATATATAAAAGAGAAACATATGTCTTCCCTTAGCGTACACAAAACAAAGTACGCAGTTATAAATCACCAGGTAACATTTTCGGTTCTGTGCAAGTTGTGTGCAACCATGGAAGAATGGAGTAAGATGTTAAATGTATTACGGAAAAGTCTGAGCGAAAAGAGAAATAAAATGACAAAGTAAATAATAGTAGCACGAACTGGGCAGAGGAAAGTTGAATACGTTTGTTATACAAATTCATCGTAGAAAACGCAACGCATGAGTACCAATACGTACGAGCGTGTAGGTTACGCAAACCTTCTATTGTACAGTATATTTATATTAGGAGATGTTCATTTTTTACTAAAGTTAACGCACAAACGTCGATTTTATAGTAAAAGCCAGAAACCTGTCATTTTTTCCTGTATTTACTGTATTCCCTTGCTTTGCTTTCTATTCAAACCTTCGGGAATACAATGAGAAGGAGAAAATATATAAATATAATGGTATGGAGTGAAATCTCCTGCGTCAACGGTCCCTGCTATAGTCAAAATCAAGGAATACACGTAGTGGTAAACTCACTGTTGGGATGGACACCACCTCGGGATAGTCGCGAAATGAAAGGCACAAAAAGCGGACAAAACTGAGATATTTCGTGTCAGCATGATTTATCGGCCAGTAGAGCCCGTGAAGCATTTTCCTTTCAGGGTCCTTTTCTTTGCACATTCTCATGAAAATATAAATACAGGGATCTTGATTTTCCAAGGTAGTGTTATTCTGTTATTTGTTTGGTGCATGTATTTTTCTAATGCATGTCGATAAAATAAACTCGTTATGGAAACTTTTTTTCTTATCCTGGGAAAGCATGTAATTTCTGCACAGCTTCTTTTTAGACTTCCAAACGAAGCAAAAGGAAACACAACCGTGTCCGGTTTCATTACAAAGTAAAGCGATTTCATACAAAAAAAATCTATACCTTAGTCATGTTTCTTAATAAAATTCAAAATGTACCATGTGAATTATTATCTTATATTGCATTACAATTGAGATTGAAACCCTTCATAATCAAAATGTACGTAAGTGGTAGATTAGTATCCGGTTTGGAGCATAACTTCCCTATTTCGCATGCCCTGAAAGGGCGCTTTATTGTTGCATCAAACGGGTTCATTATTTGCTCTGTAATTTTTTTTTGTTTATTTGGAGAGAAAATGTAAGAACGTGACAAGCTTTCTAGGGTCTACTAAACATTGACCTTATTTGCTTTACCGCTTCTCGTTGTAACCAAAAAAATCACGACATGAAAGTTTAATACGAGGTTGTATAACGTAGCGAAGTTTTTTGGCCTAATGCAGCTGTGCTCTGGCGCGAATCTTTTCCGAACCGGATTTAGAGGAGAGGGAAATAACTCATAATGAATTATTTTGCTCATAAATGGAGAGGTTGAAATATAGTGTCCAGGCCATAAGTGCACTGTATGTATACCAGCATGATACATTTTTTTCATTGAGCAAAGTTATCATTAGACATGGTGCAGTCGGTCAAAAAGCTTCGCTGTTTCTTATCCCCCTTTATAACTTTAATAGGCTTTTGACTCTGAAAGCGCGGGCTATATCAAAAATATAAAAGATAAATGAATGTCCTCCTAAACGAATACCGTAAAGTTTCTTGAACGAAATGCAGTATTAATGGGTTTACTCGTGTGTGTATAAAGTCTAGCACTGCAAGTACCTTGCTGTTTCATACATGGAAGTATGAGACGCTGTCGTTCGTAAATGTTACCAAGTTCAACTAGTAAGTCGAGTTAGGGGGGTACCTGGATTTTCTAGATGTACGTGAGTGAAAGTGAACCATATGTGAAATAATCACGGCCATATTCCTGGGTTTGCTTATAAAGAATTCGCAATAAAGGCGAGTCTCCGACACGAATCTGGTAAAGAAAAAGGCGACGATGAATCAGCATCGCGGCTGAAAGAAAAGAAAGCATTATTAGTGTATTCTTTATGCATGCGTCCTTCCTAAGTGAAGTCGCGACTGTTTGTTTTTGAGATTATTACAAGCCTTGTACACGTCCAGTATGATTTGGCAGGAGTTGAAGATTTGTGAAAAGAATGGCCTGTCCCTGTCCACTTTCTTACAGATAGAAAAAATGGTCGAGATTTCTGGTCCCCAAAATATATTTCCTGATTGTCGAGTGTGCTTTGGGTAGGATGTGACGGACATGAGAAATAAGCACGTAGACAACACCTTGATCCCCAACGTGAGTAGAGAAGAACAACAATAGGCATGTTTTTTTACGTTAAAACATCTACGTTCGTTACAGCCGAAAATATTTTCCAAGTTGTTTCCAAAATAAAACTGAAGAGAAAAAATACCAAAATGTATGAGAGGTTTTTACTTGAGTATAAACAAATAAAGAATGTTTGCTTGTGTTGTTCGTGTTTTCATTTTCGTTAATTCTCAACACGGGTTTTACCAGAATGCCGCACCAAAATGGTCGTCGGTATGGTTTTTATGAAGGTGACTTTCAACAAGTAATATACTGCAGCTCGCGCTTCGTAAGTACTGAATGTTTACCGAGCTTTAAAATGTGCATACCCTTATGTCTTATCGAGGGCGGCATAAAAGCAAATTAAAACAAACATAGCTGGATTTCTACTTTGGATTTATGCTTCCTTTCTCCGTATTATAAAAATAGAAGAGAAAGTATTAGATTTGACAATGCACCAGATGAAATTGCACTTTAGGTAGACTTGCCCAACTGAAAACAGCGAATGGCACAGCAAATGGGGTTTGGAAAGGTTAGAAATTAAGAAAGAGAAAATAAACCCTCAAACTGGAGAAGAAATTTCTTTGAGATCACACGTACACATAATGACGGGGCCATCCTAAAAATTTGGCCAAATGTAGTATTTTAAAAAGCTTATTTTTCCCTGAGAAGAATACCATGATGTCTGCTACCGGTTGGTTTTACTCGAAAGTAGCGGGTTGAAAGAAACACCGCTACTTAGAAACGTGCTCGTTCATAACATGAGAGGGACACGAGAGTTCACTAATCCTTTTTATGTGGTTACTCTTGACAGGAAAGTAAAAAGGTTGGTAGTCATAGATTCGAAAGGAGCTATGTAACCTAGGCGTTGCAGTACCAGCATGAAACCCATTAAAGAAATTTTTACTAAACTTGTTCCCGCGAGTTTTTTTTCTTCTTGAAACTATGATTGTTTGTTGAAACATTGTTCCTACTCTATTTTTCATCCAAGAAAGTATATGGCTCATTGTATGGATGGAAAGAAGCAATAATGAACGCGAAAATTCTCATATTTTCCATAAAATCAAGAGCAGGAGAAAAGTAGGAGAGTTTATACTTGCAAAAAGCTTTCTGATTTGACCTTCTTTCCACACAGCAGAAAAAAAGAGAAAGATTTCTTGTTTTTTT
>VICI01004062.1:0-11739 GCA_019593645.1 Akabosia matsudoensis
CTGCATTTAATCATACATGTAACTGCATTTAATCATACATGTAACTGCATTTAATCATACATGTAACTGCATTTAATCATACATGTAACTGCATTTAATCATACATGTAACTGCATTTAACTACATGAGGGGATTTCTTTATAAGTTTTTTATGCAGTCATCTAATAATGGTCAGAATCGATTGCGTAGCAAAGGCGATCATTAGCGACCCAGCTATAACGTGCAGAGTGTTTTCTTGAACGGGAACTATTGTTGGATGCCGGACTGGTTACATTGGGGGTAAATACGGTATTTGTATACGTAGCTCTCTGATTGATTACTGTGTAAAGTAGTCGGTTTGTAAACACGAAACATTCTTTCAAGATAAGTTACGGTTTTCCTTTGTTGTTTAAAGCGCGGATACTTATCAGATGAATGTTCTAGCTTAATGAATGATGCTATTACATAATGAAAAATCTCACAAAATTACATTTTCGTCATTTTAAAGCTCATTTTAAAAGACAAAATATTCCTTAGAATTAGAATCTGAAGACATTTGCCTTTCTGGTATAATTCTTTCTTCAATTTTTGTTTCTCCGAATCATATATGTATTCTTTGCTTGTGATGATGATGAGATTGCAATAGCTTTTCGTGTTTTTTTTCTTCTAAAAGAGAACCGCAAACAATACCTCATAAATGAAATAAGAATGTTGGCAACAATTTAAACCCAGTTGGATACCATTTTTTACATCAAATTTAATAAAAAAACTGTTGAGTAGGCACTTGGGTGCTGACAGCAATAAAGAAACTGTTAAGCGCAAACCTTTTGCTTGCATAAGCAGCAGAATAAATGTAAATACCTATATAATCTTATGAAATTGTACCTTCAAAAGAAGTTCAATTGCCGTAAGCAAAATTCATTATAGGATTCGTTTTACAGGTTGATGATATCAGTTGTTCGTGTGACTGAATTTCACTATTTGTTAGATTTTCGAAATAAAATTTTTCGCAAACTTTGACTTTTCTCAGAACTGTAATAGTATGCGTTTCGTAAACTCAATATTTGATCTTCATATACATACCCCAAACATTTTTTCTATTTTGTATTTTACATAAAACAATCGGACAAGAGTGTTCGTGTAAAAGTATGCAACAAAATACGGTTTTAAACAGGCAAATTACTGAGAAAATGGTTGTTGCCAAATATGAAAGCAAAAACGTTACATTTACACCAAGTCTACCGTTGACGTTCAAGCCTTCAGAGAGAATAAAATTAGCGGCAAGTAAATCTGCTGATTGTAAATTGGATTGGGGTAATGTGCAAATATCAGATGCAAGAAAAATTGCATGACCAGAGGTTGAAGTTTTCAAAAATCGGTAGTGTAGGAGGTATCGTATCCATAATTACTTAGAATTTCCGTCAATTTACTGTTTCTCAAGGAGGCTACAAAACCATAAATGGACAATAACGCATGACATATTATGATGCTTAGCGAAATGTTGTTTGTAAATAGCTTTGGCAATAATGTTTGAAAACACTTTTGTGGAAATGTAAGCACCATGAAGCCAATTTTTTATTAGTTAATCTTTGGTTCTACGTATCCGTAAAATATAAACCAGTCAAATGTTAAGATGGCGTAATGCATGTTTCTTTTTAAAAAGTTGCTTCGAGTTACTGTTCATAATGAGGTAGAGAAGAGACAATGCCATTCCTGCTAACCAGTCGTCAATGGTAGTAGTCAGTAGCCAGTAGTCACATCGTTGTCATCACGTTTGTATACTGCATACAACAACAAAGCAATGACGTGTAGGTTTGGTCCCTAGTTCATGGTGACAACCGTGTTGAAAAACAATTCAATGTGTGCGGTAAAAGTTAATCAAGGTAGCATAAGCAAACATTTTATGTGTCATTTTAACTGTCTAGACGTTTTAAAGTTATCGTTATGTCTTCCAATTGAAGCTACGCAAAAAGTAAATAGTTTCAAGACTGAAGCTGGTCCAAATATTTTTGTTTTTGCAGGCAGTTTTAATGGGTTCTAAATGAGCACATTTGTATTTTGTTTTTACGCATGCAACCCGCAAAATTGTCAGAAAATACCAGCTTGAGCTTTAACCAAATTCATTTAAAAGTTTGAAATATATTTTTTTTGGGCAATCACAACTTTTTGCCTAGACTTGCTGACACCTATTAGCCTGACGAGATATTTTTTAGTAGATATCACCATTCAGTAAAAGTATATAAAAAAGATTGCTGCCAAAAACCTCAGGGATTACGGATGTCAAGCATTTTGCTTTAACTTCTTTGCAAACATTTATGGTCGGAATATGATCTTGCTTGCATACAAAAACGACATTAAAACCAACTTTTTTGGTGAGTTCACTAACACTTACTTAATCTAATTGGTTTCAAAATAATTTTCACATCACGACTTTCAGATCAGCGGTATAATCATCTGTGCGATTCGTCATCGCATCTTTTGTGTCGTTCGTGAGCAGCTCGAAACCAAAACCACGCCCACACTATTAGGCTACTGCGTTTTAAACAAAAGAGACAAATTGTTCTTGATAAATGACTATGATAAAGTTTCATAAAAATGAACATTCCTGTTTAAGAAACAAAATAGTAAATCATCCGAAATAGCAATCAAACTTTGGCAAGAAAAAAAGGGCTTAGGATCTCTATTCCCGCTTAATAATCCACCCAATATAAATCATGACTTGTATGCGTCATCCATAAAAATTATTACCTTTCAGTGTTCGTCTCTGACATGGATCAGTTATTGTTTTCCAACGATTCCATCTCGTAAGAACTTTTCGTATTGTGCTAGCTGGCTCAACAATGTACACGGCGATGTAAAAAATATTTCACACAGATACACATGAACTGTTGCATTGCAAACTATATATCTCATCGTTATAAAATAACGTGATGGTCTTGATTCCAGATGGCTTTTGCAAAATGAAAGTGCATTTATTACACGGGCATTAGGGAAAACTTAACTTGGCACATAAAATATTAGCTAAGTTAAGAGAAAACGTAAATTATTGCGGTCAAAGTAAGTATAACTCACCACGTTACAAGACAATAGCTACACCTCAACATTTTTTGCAAAAGACTGACAAGAACACATGCTTTACTTTGAGTTATGACCAGGAACATGCTAATTTGAAAGGAGATACAAACCGTTAAGCCCGAGGGACGCTCGGATTTTTTTTTATTTCGAAAACTGCATTGAAAACTTAATGCATTGTTTTTGTCCATACTCACCTGTGTAAAAGTCAATAGCGATAGCAGTAAACACAATCTTAAACGTTAAGCTTGTTTGGGGAACGAGTGTTAAAATTTTTAGTTAAATCTTTAATGAGTAGTACTAACATCACAAAGTTAAACAATTGTATATTATGTACGTATTAGTGCCTTGTGAAGTAATACGATTAGACTTTGAATTTTATTAGATTTTTCAAAAGAAGTTTGCTTGTAATCTTCGGCCTTATGAAAAACCTTTTCACTATTTGATTCCAGTTTCTCATCTAACTCCTTTGGCTTTCTAATTTCGGTTTCCATTTCTTTACGAGGATCTCGCCCGTTCTCTGTTCACGCATGCATGATTACTTTATAACTACAATAATACGTAAACTTTTCATTCCCGTAATAAAAACAGCAGATCACGGTTGGTCCTCGACTCGGTGGCGAGTAAAGAAATTACGTTGTAATCCTCCGTCTTTCTTTTTCCTTATTTTTTTGGGCTAATGATGACAATAGAACGAAACTGAGCTGATGCTTTTAAGAGTAAAAGTTTTAGCGGAGTGACCAAGAAAGCGGAAGTGGAACTTAACAAAGAAAACTTTCCTTTCAGTCATCCATAAGGCTAGGTTGACGGCGTTTTCTATGCAACCAAACCCCCAAAATCTACTTTTTATCCTGGCAAATCCACACAAAACCTACTCGAAATAATATGAAAACTACTCTGAACTATGACAGATATCAAGTGATGCTGGCTAGTTTGTCGATTAAGCGGAAAATTCCCTTTTCAGATTTTTTTATCAGACAAACTTATCTCATTTTTCTATTTACCACCAAACGAAACGGATCTTCCTCGTATCTACACCATCGTTAACTATTATATACATGGACGTAATTTAATTCAACCAAATAAACCAGCACATTTTCTCTAAATAACATAACAAATGTTGAATGTTTATCTTTTTTTATCATCTTTTGTACACTTCTCTTTTCCTCAAGAAGAAAGTCAAACGTGATTGATGAAAATCGTTACGCCTTAACAGCTCACCAGAAAAAATGGTGTTGCTTTAACTATACGCAAAAGCTACACCATTTCCGTGACTTAGCAGTTGTGTGTGGGCAGAAGTTAAATTACACTTACAAAAAAAAACTTGTCCGGGTGGAAAGAAAGAAACTGAGTGGCATGTCTTATGCTAAATAGTTGCCTAATTAGAAAACGTTTTGGCCAAGCTGTATTTTGCATGTTTGCAGTATTCTGTCGTAAACTACTAAAAACATAATATAAAATGTAGACCTGTATATGTAGCTGATACAAAACTCTTTCCACATTTGCTATGAAAGAGCAAGATTCTTATCACGCTTGGCAGTTGAGTGACAAATGACAGAGCGCTAAATAGAAAAAACAATTCGTACGAGTCGTAAACGAAAGTAGTAAAATTAAATAGCGTTATATCTCCATACAGGATATAATTCTCTTCTTTACTTTATTTATTTCAACATTCTTCTTGATTATCAAAGTTTGGCTGTAATACACACGCATATTTTCTTTTCGAGGTAAACGCGAACAATTTATGTGGGCGTGCTGGCTTTTCTCTTTCTATGTGCGTTATGTTTATGCGTATGCTTAATTAATTTGGAAGCACTCTGCAAGTAAATTTGTTCATTTTTTGATTAGATAAGTCAGAGATTTATCGTGGTGACGAAATCGCTCCGAGAAAAAAAGTAGTTCATACAGTTCACTTAAGGCACGTGCCGGTGTCTTCCGTGCCAAGGAGAGCACACGCGATTATGCCCCCAAAAATTGCCAAGTTCTGATCTACTTTTTTCTGTGTTTGTCGATGAAGATGTCCAAGAAATTTGAGCACTATCAATACGTCCCTTGAGGAAACAATTATCGGAATTCCTTTTTTTTCTGGAGAGTTTTTGTGCGTAAGATGGGTGCGTAAATGGGGGATTAACGAATGCCAATGTCGCGTGAAACAAAACTATTCACATATTTCTTCGTTTATTTTCGCCATATCGCATTTTCCCTTTTTTTCCTACTCAGCGGTTTGACGTGTCAACAGTTTTATGAGCGGCTTTCTTCTTATATTTAAGTGGTCGTAAAAAGTGAACACTCTCTTGGGAATGAGTTTCCGGGTCTGTCAACATGGAAGCGTCTCATGTTCCAAACAAAACCTTAATATATTCTGCGGTGTATGTTACGTTCTATCTGAAATTGATTCTGATACTCGGGAAACATCAGCTTTCCCGGAATCCTCTCTCTGAAAGTGGCACTTCTACTGATAAGTTGTTGATAGCATATGTGTTTCGGATATGAAAACATGAGTTTTAATGGAATAGAGTTAATATTGTTTTCGAAAAACCTCAACTTCAGATGTATGTTTTTAGGATGTACAAAGCATTTTAGCATTGCTCGGAATGCCAAAACACATAGACTTTTACAATCCTGCAGGCTATAGCTTATGAAGAGTCAATTATTTTGACACTTTTATTAAAAATGTTTATTAATATTTAGTCAAGCAAAAAATATTACAAGGATACAGCAGATGAGTAGACTAGTGTCACGGAATTTTAGTTTTATGTAATAGCCATTTTTGTTATTCAGTGAATGTAGGCCCATCCATTTTCGGTGTAGGTGACGATAACTCAGCAAATGCCGAATGTAATTTATTTAAAGGTGTTTTCGCCTCCAAAATCGTACGTACTTTCAACACCAATTTTGCAGCTATTTCATTAGTGCCGGATTGATTTTGGACATAATGAGCTCGTCACTTTGTTGAAAATCATGTTTCTCAGCGATCTCTATCTAAGTGGTCATTACGCATTGTAAAAAAGTAGATGCTGGTCGTTTCATTTATTTTCAACCAGGCCATACATAACTAGACCAAAACCATTGACCATATTTAAAATCTCTATAATATGAACGGCACATTCGAAATTTGAATGAAAGTTACAGTGGGCTTGCGGGCGATATACCGGAAGACGAAATGCATACCACAAACCACAATGCTTTCAAAACTACGTTATTATGTAATGAATGAACGGACTACACAATTATACAAGTAATGATATCGCTATCTTATTGCAATAAAGTTTTTTTTATAGAAGAATGAATTTATAGGGAAGAGTATGAGGTCAACCCTATTTCCACTATCAACAGTAAATGTCACAGAATCACGTCATGAAGCAACCAGACCGTCCGCACTGGACTACTAACTTAGCTTTATGCTCGGAAACATTATTTTGAAAATCAAAGACACAATTTGAATTCCTATATTCCGTATAAATAAACTTGAAAATCTACATCATAACAACAATAAATCTACTGGGCATTAGTTTAACACATTTCGTTTTCCGGCTCTACGGAAATTGTTGTGGAGGACGATGAGAGTCAAAATGAACCACATGTAACAAATTTACATTATTTGTTCAACTACTCTATTCTTATATTCGCCGTCTTCTCTAACATGTTACATGACCATTTGGAGTGTTTATTGGAAAACAAAATTGCACATGGAAAATTTCACTTCATTTACTCTTCGCAATAGACCCATTTTCGTCTTCCATCCTATCAAATTGACAAAAGAGCTTTTCCATGAAGAAATTATTCAATCAATTGAAACGTGACTTGGTGTTTTGATAGGTTCTTTTCAGTATTGCCAACTCACACTCATATGAAAATTCAATTTCTTCGAATATAGCCTATTGAGAAACAAATGTCCCTGCAAATATATGTATTTTTCGTCTTTTCAAGTCATTTGCAAAACTCAATATATTTTCTGGTAGGTAATGGTCGTCTTTTCTCTAAATCATCCAATAAAGATTTTCCTCGCTACACAAACTTTGCAATCATTTGGAGCCTCAATAGATTCTTTACAAACTATTAAGTGCACCTTTTCAAAAAAAATGCGCCAAAATTCTAAAGCCCAAACAAAAATATATAGTCGAGCATTTCGTAACCAGTCCAAGAAATCCTCGGGCAATAAAATATCTGCACGTTTTCTGAATGAGAAGTCATTTTATTTTCTAAAGTAAACCCTTAAAACTCGACTTTTCAAGTAGAAAACTATTTTGTTTCAGTTGAAAAAGATATTCTCTTTGGATGCGACCTATTTCCCTTCCCTTTTCTATTCCTTGTCTCCAGGCTAATGAAACCCGTCGAAATGGCTATTCACCTAACATTATTTATTTTTAGTATGGCTACTCCGAGCTTTCTTCGTTTCTGTTCTTTTGCGCCAGGTCAAAATGAAATAATGTGTTTGATTTGAAAATCCTTTTGAACTAGTCCAATTTTCGTGAGCAATATCATTTCTATTTTTTTATGTCAGGGCCATTTTCAACTTCCAGAGGCGTTCATCCAGAAAAGGGTTGAGAGCATTTTTGGACGGAAAAGAAATCAATGTTGCAATTCCATACGTTTTCTTTCCTCTAGAGTGAATATCTCGACGTGACGTATTCACGTGAAATAAAATGAGGATTCTTTTCGATACGCCGTGTTGCTCATAGGCACACATAAAAAGATTTGAGTTTTTAAAGCGATTTTTTATTGCCTTGCCCAATGGTCAGTTTTTTTGGTATTTGGTGCAAGCCAGAAACACTACCTAAACCAAATTTCAGGAATGTCACGTAGGTCATGTCTGGCCCCATAGAGTATAACTATACTAACTTGGTTCTCTATGTTTGGCCCAAGGGGTTGGCACTTGAAAATAAGCTTTAAAAGAATGATGCGATATTATTGCGAACATGTACATTTTTCTACCGCAGCATAACATTAACATATGTATTGTAACTAGAATATTATGATAACTTATAGAGTAAAAATGATCTTAGCCAAAAAAAAAGTACTACAAATTTTTATTCGATATGTCTTGGATTTGGATAATAAATCAGTAAGATAATATTTTTGAGTCTGTAAATGAGCAGGAGGCAATATTCTTCATGCAAGCATAAATCAAATTCTTTGGACGGTTTATTCGTATCGAAATGGTCCAGTTAAATGATGATGACCACTGATAAACATGTACAAATTTTTGATCTTGTGGAAATAAAATGGCTGCTGGACGGAAACATAACAGGAACTGAAATACTGAAGCCATATTTAAAGTGAGCTTGAATGTACAAGTAAATTTTCGAAATTATTGTTCGCATACAGGCAGAAAGGAAGCAAAAATGACAAAACAATTCTTTATCCTGTTTTGACTGCTTTTTACGCTACTTGTAACGTGAAATAGGTCGTCGTAAGTTGTGCTTTATAATAGCGAGATGTTCGTAGAATATTGTTGACAACTTTTTATTGTCATCAATATGCAATAGATGCAGCCATGCATGTAGATAGTAGATATTCCAATACATATATATACAAGGCTATGTGTGTTAGATGACAATTTATTGGTTTGGCATGTCAGGCACCTACTGCGTGAATTGTTAAAAAAGTAGTCAAATCGTTTCTAGTCGTTTTTCTGCAAAAAAAAATCTGGTTATTGCCCGCATGCTGCAAGAAAACGTGTTTTGAAACATGATTCTGAAATTTTTGCAAGGGTAATCTGAGACTTCAATGAAAACAATATAAAAATAACCGATTAATAGTTCATACTTTTTTTTGCATAAAAGTAGCTTAAAATATTGTTATAAAGATATTAGTAAGTTTTCTCATTCTAAAAAAAAATCGACCTTTGTTTCTTTGATTTACCACATGACCATTATGTGCCCTATCAAGAATCCATAAATTATCCTTCGAACCAATGCACAATGCCTTCGTAATTTTTTCCCATTCCTTTATCCTTGTTGATCTACAGGACCAACTGTTTCCGAATAATTCACGTTTGTCAGGCCAATATATATAGGTAACTGTGCAGTTTGACTATCTTGGCTGTCATGCTTTCTCCTACTTTTCCTCTTCGAAATACAATGACCAGCTAAAGTTTCCATTCACCATATTTTCCTCCTTTTAACCTAAAACGCGTATCAAAATTTCAACATGTTTCAACGGAAGCGATACTACTTTACTTCTTAACATATTTCTTTCCTGTTTACTCTTCTGTTAGGCTATTGGCAAGGGTACATGATATGCCCACGGTTGGGTGATCAAACACCGAACAAACTGTTATCATAGTCGTCTCCCGAAAAAAAATCTAGACTAATACGTTTTTGCACATTTCCCACACATATTAACATAGTCAAGTACCATTTCAGCTTTATAATCTAGAGGAACCATCATCCATAAAAAAATTGCGTGTGTTATAGTACTACAATACAGATCTTTTGTAAGAGTAAAATCTCTATGCAGCCTGAAAACACAGCAAATGATAGTAAAGATTCATGTGACAGCCTTAATAGTACATTGGTGTTATCTCAATCTCACAACTTCTTTCTTGGCTGTTTACTGGGGAGGGGTAGAAATTGTCATGTGTAGTGGTGTGGCTGTGATTTGTGCTCCACATGATGAAAATGATAGGGAAGAAAACACTCTTTTCTTTTTCCTCTCATCTTCCGGCTCAGTTGAGACTACGTTTCAGAGCAAATAAGATATGTATTTTTTTTGTGTTGTATCAACTTTCTACTCATTGATAGGGAAAACCAAACTAGACCAAAACCCAGTTAGCTGTATCTTGGTTCTCAGGAAGTGGGAGACTTTCTGATCTCAATCCTGAACCTGACAAGTTGGATTAGAATGACAGAGAAAGAAGTACTACTAATTTTTGTGGGAGAATAAAGAGAAGCCAACTTGAATTAGCTACCAAATTGCAATCTATTAATGTTCACAAGATATAAAGCAAAAAGCCTTTTATATTTTTGCACGAGCGTACCTAACAGCGAAATAATCATTTGAGGATTTACTGCATGAAATGAGTCGCTTGTGTTGTTGCAATTTGTCATTCACACACAAGATGAGATTAAAAGAGGAGCATTCTTCAAAACTCAGTGGGTCGTAATGAAGGGATATAAACACGTGGCATTCTTTTTATTATCTGCAGGCAGCAGTGCTCAAGTGTGCCATTCATCACGAACCAGAAAAACGATCCTATTTCTTGAAGCGTCAGAAGTCAAACATGCGTTTGATGTTGAGTTGATGAAAAACCCCTTTTTCTTACGCACAATCTTCTCCAGATGTAAAATATTTCGTTTTTTACTTTTTGCCAAACTTTCACATTGCCAAAAAGATACATGCGTATGTGTTTCCTGTTGTTGGTGAAATGAAAAAAAAATGAACGTCCTTTTTTGCGGTCTTGACAGGCCTTTGCCATAAAAACATTTTTTGGTGGCGAACAGTAAATATTTTTCAATGACAAATTGTTTTCATATGGCGCAATCTTAGTTCACAGGTCAAATTATCAGATCGGATGAAGGATCAGAGGTTGTATCGTTTCCAGATTGAGTTAACCATGTAAAGATCACGAAAAAATATTTACGACAGTAGGGAAATGAATTTTCCGAAATCTGGGTCGGAGTTTATGTTTGTGTATAATCCGTGAAAACCCTTGCTCTTTTCTGGTCCTTTTTCATTGCTGGTCCTTTTCCACCGGTCCAAAGTCATATTTTTTAATGGCTGTTATTATGCACATTTTGTTTACTTTTACGTTTACTGCCATTTCCAAATTTCGTAAATCTACCCGTCGTAACTAGAGAATTTACCGGCGAGGTTAAAAGAGTTTCTTTCTCCTTCCTGCTGCATTTTCCATTTCGTTTTTTGGGTTAATAAAACCTGACTGTTTTTACAGTGTTTTGAAATGACGCAAACAAAATGTTGAAACTTGAAGCACTCAGTTTAATAACTCCAGTGAAACTCATCATCATCCTTCTCTTAAGCTGCCAAAACGTCATTGGGTGTTCAAAAAGGCCACACACACAGATGTTGACGGAAAACATCCTCTTGTAAACTCAACCAACAGTCTGAACAAATCGCAGTCCGAAGCTGTTCCACCTATTTTGTTCCCAGGAAAAATCCTTCGGCTTTTTTCTGAGAAATCGGGGTTAGTTAAGTGTGACAGGGATTCTAGCAAAACGTCATTAAAATCAGGGTGCTAAAACTGACTCCTGGCAACTCCCAAAAATCTTTCTTGTCAAAGCGAATACAGCACTATTGAGTTTCTTGTGAACGAAAATTCTTACTAATAAGATGACAACTTTTGGAGTAACTTCTTAATTGTATGTTTCAATTCAACAGATTCCTGTGCTACTTTTAATACTTTTATTGCTTTTTTTTTCTTTCCTTTGAACTATTTTATTACAAGCGACCCGGCTCTCTCTTTACAAAAAGTGTCAAACGTGATTTAAAGTTTTTTCCTTGGAATTCAAGACGCGTGTTCTTTTAACCTTATTAATATTTTTTTTACTATTTGCAAAACAAACTGCTTTGCTTATGTCATCTGTAAACTTATTTGTCCTTCAATTATTTGTTCTTAATTTATTCCCTTTTGAAATGCAACCACGGGCGGGAAAGAAGAAAATCGCGAGTGAATACTAACAAATGCCTTTCTCAATATTAATTCATGATAAACCTGATTTTCAACGC
>VICI01004063.1:0-11736 GCA_019593645.1 Akabosia matsudoensis
CCTTGCCTTGAATTAAGTAAAATCATCCCCTCTGACCATTATCAAATGAAAATTATGGACACTTGCTCGCGATTGCCCTTAATGAAAATGTGCGACTCTGGCGAGCTGCTAAACCACAGTAAAACCCACGTAAAGTGCAATAACGATGTTTACCTATAAACTGTAATCCAATTTTCATTTTTTTTAATGCAACGTGCATCATCACGATTTTTGTCTAAAACGAGTCATGCAAATCCAAGCGAAAAATCTTCGTCAATGCATATGCCAGGTATAGCTTGGACGCAGCTAAAAGTCACCATTGCCAGAGAAAAACTTCGTGAAGGTATGCGATTTGATGACGTAGGTCAGATATCTGTGGACGTTTGAGGAGGACAAACATTTTTTGGCAAAATGCTTTGTTATTCTCATCCAATGTCCTCATCTTCATTCGTCGCATATTCAACGCTTAAATACTAAATAGCCATAGTTGTCATGACTGATTGGTTATGATCTACACAGACAAAAGCGTGTAATATGTTCTCTAACGCCTCCAAATAACCCATTAGCGATAACCAATGAAGCTATCTAATTTTGAAAATGTAAAGCTATACTCTGCATAATTCATCTATTTTGACTTCACATTACCCAACAAAACATTATCTTGTTCGTCTACTCTAATGGAATTTTCCCATTATGACTGAAGACGTTTCGCAAACTTGAACTGCGAATTTTCCTTTGTTGTTATCAAACATCTCATAAATATAGAACGGTTTTGTGAGGGACAAATGGTCAGATAGTGGCATCAAGTATATGTCTACAGTATAAACGTTCTTTCTTCTTTTTACATCTCCTTAGATGTCATATACTAGTTTAATCCACTCCTTGTATGGTTCAACAAGTCTTTTTATGTATTTTTATCACTCTTGTATCTTCTTGATAAGTTACAGATCCACACGGAAGGGTTTACATGTGTCTAGCATAGAAACGATCTGTCTTTTCTTCGTTTGTCCAGATTTGCACTTGTAACCAAATACAGCAAACTGCTTGATGACGATGATTGCCGATTTGCCCTGGCGGTCATTGATGCTGTTGCATAGCAATAAAGCTTTTTAAAAAGAGTTAATTGAACCAATTTGCTTGTTTGCTCTGAGCTCGCTGCAATTACACATCATGGTGCTGTGTGTGTAGTTACTAGATGGTTATGAAATGATCGTAAAAGTGATGGCCCCATTTCTTATATGATATGCTTTAGTAAAAAAAGTGTTATGAGTACCATCAAGATGAACAAGACATGAAGCATCTTTACATAGAGAGAGAAATAAACAGAAATTTTAGGTCTGAAGGAGAAAGAGGAGGAGGCGAATTTTTGTTAGCTATACTTCATTTGCACTCTTCATTGATCATTATTTAAGTTGAAGCACATTGAGAATGATGATGGGAGACAGAGAGTGCTTTCATCCTTCAATTAATAAGCGTTTTTTTGTGAGTTCCCATATATTTCACGAAAATGACCATGGTCATTGTTATCGCAACTAGACTTGGGTCTCAACACAAATCAAAGCTCACGACTATGCGATTTCATACAAGGAAGCAATTCTCTGACAACAGCCATGGGCGAAAGGCGAAGAAAGGAATAATAAGTTATTTTGTTAATTATTAGTGCCCGACGGTAACACCTCAATAGACCTGCATCAGTGAAAAGAGGACATATGTAACTAGAATAATAAGTGCAGTATAAGTTTTTTTCCCTCCGATTGTTCATAATTATTACGAAAAAGACTCACGTTTTCTGTTTGTTCTCTTTAAGTGAAAATCGTTTGGAAAGAGGTTTTTAATAATGAGCCCATTTCTCACTCACTTTCAACGAGTGTCAGGATAATACGCTATAGATGCGTAATCAAGTCATTGTTATTGAGAAATGTGTTAGAGGATAATGAATGTGTTGTGTTGCCTGAAGATTGCAAATTGTTATGAGCGTGAATCCATCAACTTTTTTGACGATCGTTATTAAATATTTTTCGGATGAAACTGGTTTCGTTTTACAGTGCATCAGTTTGTTTGATGAGCGTGTGCCGTTCTTGTTTACTGTTGAATTGCAGTACATGAGCATTTTTTAAAAGAAAATCAAAAAACGTGCTCGCATTCGTTTCGAAAAATTGCTCACGAGTAGGTATATTTAACCAAGTTGATCAATGGTGTTATCAGATTTAAAAGGAGGAACAAAAACTCATACGGAAGGAAAATTAAGACAACGGCTCCCTTTTTTATAAATCACCAAGAATTAGTGGTTTTTTTCGCGAAGGATTCGTTTTCAATATAAAATACAAAAATTCTCGATGTATCTGCAAGGCATATAAACAATACTCAATAGAATATCATTCTATTTTCGTATTATCATATTTTTTTGAAAATATTTCCTGATCTAACTAAATCTCTCTCTACTTTTCCGGTTATTTTAGGGAGCGTTTTCATCATGGGCAGCCTAACGCCACCCTGGGCCGATGAGCTTCTCTCTCGGAACACCAAAATTGCAAGGAAAATAGATGTCTTCCATGTCAACAGAGTCATATCTCCATGAAGGAGGTAGCCCTGGCAATAGCAGCCAGACTCCTTCAGTGAATCCTAGTCCTCCACAACGCCCTAACCGTTTTCTCTCTATGCCAGTTGCCCATCCCAGTGATCCTATAAGCAATTTCTCCCTGCTAACATCACCCTCATCGACGAAAGGAGATACACACGTTAGTGCCAATAATTCAAAGGTTGTTGACCCACCACCAGCTAACCACACATTCACAGCACAGATGCAATCTTCCCAATCACCCATTTCATCGCCAACATCGTTTTCATCTTCTCTCAGGAACAACAGTAGTACCACTAATGGTCTTCCTTCTTCCTCATCATCTTCAAAACGTCCGCAGCAGCTCATCAGAAATACCGGTAAGTGATGCTCAGTGATGCACTCGCAAGAGTATTGCATTTCACCACTTGTTGCACTGCGAAAAAAATGGGATACATTTCTTTCACAGTCAACAGTTGCAATAATAAACTTTATGCTGTATATTCAATTTTTTTAACCAAAAAGAATGGAACAATAAGAGGAGCAAGCCGTGCAAATGGTTATCTTATCTTTATCCTATCATTACATTGTGAGTGTGCTCGTCAATAACGGTTCTCTCCGCGTTCACTTCAATATTTCTTACCTCTTGTCATCTATTCTATTCACATCCACCATAATAAAAAACACATCACTAACCCTTTTTTTAAAACATTTCTTCAAGACAAGAATGGTAGCAAAAATGTGTAAAAATAAACGGCATCTGTTGCCGCACGTTTTTTACAAAGAAAAAGTATTTGTATTAAAAAAATACCAATGATTGTAGTAGTTCTCTTTTGCATGTATTTGTAATGGTAATAAGATGATAGGCTGGATCGTTAGAGAGAAAACCGTACAATCATGATAATTTTTTAATGAGTAAAGACTACAAAAAAACGCATATTTAATAACCATTATTATACCAATTTTTCTTCGTACAGACTCTGACAAGTCATAGCGAGTGAATTTATTTTGTATGCTATCGTTTTTGGTCACTTGTTTCCCAACCTTGTCAGATCATCTTTGCAATCATCAATCCTTTTTTTTCTCGTCATGTAGCAAAGCTTTGAGGATTTAAAAAAATGTATTTTTAATACTGACTAAAACGCTCTTGAACTGTGGACTGCAATTTTAAAGTGTTAATGATGACGAGCATAGTTTTAGCTTAGAAAAAATTGATTCCTTTGGCTTGTGGTTTGAAATATGCAGTTAACTCCTATCTTTTTTTTTCTCTCAAATCATTGAAACACTCAACCTCACTTTGTTGACCAAGCAGAATATTTTTTTTTTTTGTGTTCCCTTTTTTCCTGTGAAGTAGGTCTGCGCATCAACACTTACCTGTTGCCCGTTTACGTAAACAATCCCAAGCTTTATAGCAAAACTGTTATCTGTTCCTTTAACATGAAAACCACTCTTGTTTTTTCCTAATATAAAAACCTACCTGCTCACTCGCCACTGGGTAATACACACACATTTTGCCACGTATATCATATTAAAATTCTTTTCGAGGGTATAATCAATCCACCTTGTTGTTCAAAAAATGAAACGACTGTAACGTTTCATTTTATTTTATTTCTACATCTCTCTCTGAAAAACTATAAAGCTATCACATCCTTGTGCCTTTTTTTTAAAACCTATCCCTACCTGCAATATAAAACTGATCAAAAAAATACCACAGAAGCAGCATCATCAGAGGATCAAAACAGATCCGTACATATATATATATTTCATTTTAGTTTTTCTATCAGTTCATCTTTACAATAGTACTGTTTCTTTTGTTACCTTTTATCGTTGAAATCCCCGATACACACTCTTTTCAATGATCGCCTTTGTATGCTCCGTCTGAGTAAGCGTACTTTACATGTAACTCAAAAGCTTTCGTTTTGGTTTGGGTCAGTTAAATTAGGGAACATGTTGATCTAGGGAGGAAATGCTGTACAAAACCTCATATAGAAAATTGTCTGCCTCGCTTGCTATTTCAAATAAACATTTCATTATCTGTTTTTTTTTCAAAACCTGCAACTTTTTGGCATTATTTTTATATTGAAAAAAACGTTGNAAAACCTGCAACTTTTTGGCATTATTTTTATATTGAAAAAAACGTTGAAAAAATGTACGTTTGAAACTCAAATCCTGTTTTTTTTGCATCATGCTCTTTTGTAGATGATGATCACTTGCAAAAATATTTTTGATACGTGCGCTATACGAGATTGTCTCTTGGCGTTATATACAAATATATAAACATTTTTAAAAAATTTACTGTCTCCGCCTTGTCATATTATTCTTTTGAAAAAAAAAAACTATATTGTGTTAAGTAAAAGACTAACCATGTTAAAATCTACAAAGCCAAAATGTTCCCTTAGAGTATAAATACTGGTTTTAGTACTAATCACAGTCTAAGGAATCCTACGAGAGAGTTTCAGTGAACGTTCCTTTTTTTGGCTATTCATTACGAGTCTAAATCCTCGGAGGAATAGACTCAATGTGATTGTCACGTAGTGTTTTTGTTGTTGTGTAGTAGCTAAGCCTATACTAGTTAGAAATCATATTTTATGACAATCTCTTTTCATACTGAACAATCTCTGCAAAAACAAGCGTTTTTTCCTCTTTGAAGCACACGGTATTCTTCAAAAGTTGTTTTTCTTGGCTGTTATAAGAAAGAAACATCCCTTTCATGTGTGGATGTCGCCTGTAAGAAAAAATATTCACACCTGAAACGTACAACGTGTAGAAATGAGAGGCAAGGCAAGTTGTTAACGTGAAGCATGAAAAGATAACCCTTTTTTCTATGTTGTTTGTCACAATCCGCACTGTATTATTTTTGTCATCTACACACATCCCTCGTTGTTTCTCAATCCGCTGGCGTATCAGTAAACTGTTATCAGGCCAGAGTTTCTAGTCACTCTCGAGAGAGTGTGGTCCGATAAAAGTTTCTAACTGAAGAGTATTCCTAGCTTTATAAATAAAAAGTACTACTCAAAATAAAAAAAATATTTATATTTCTGTACACAGATGCGTGACAGTTTTTATTTTATCCTGGCTGTAATTTAATACGCTCTGTGCGTTGGACAAAAATATTTTTGGTTTTTGTTTGGATTCACCAAAAAAAAGTCACAATGTCTTGAAGGAAGAAAGGAAGAATGTGTTTGACAAGACCGAGTTGATATTAGACTTTTATTAGGAAAAAAGGAAATGAATTTTTTGGCTTATTACTCGCTTATCAGTTTTGTTTGAGAGATATGTTTTGTGAACAAGAATGCTTCAGAAGAGAGCTACTTAAATATTAAATATTTTTGTTGGCAGTCCGAGCGGGGAAGGCGGAGAGGATAATGATTAACGTGAATTAGTTTTAATTCATTGGACTGAAAGCTTGAATAGACGAAAGGAAATGTTGTAAAGTTTAAGATTAAATTCTTTATTGGCCTGATTTTGCACTTTCTTCTCGTAAAAAATAGTAATTGCGTGCGTAAACGTTTCTTTTGTTGGAGAGCAAGGAAAAAAAAGTTAAAAGCTGAAGTTGAAAAAAAACTCTGAATGAAAAATGTTGGCAATTAGGAGAATGACTTGAGGTTTGGAACATTTTTTTTGACGTGTGTGCGAAGAATAAAAAATGTGGGAGGATAACGGGAAATAGTGATTTTTGTTTACAAACAAAGCTGCATACGTTGTTGCACTGTTTTTTCATGGAATGACTCTGTTTGTGGAAGAACTGTAACAAAGCTACAAGTTTTTTTTTTCGTAGATCAAACTTGTGGCCAAATATTAAGGGCGTGTGTGTGTGTGGTTTTGTTCATGTAGAAGTTGGTCATTACGAAAAGTTTTTTTAATTATGTTAATAGAAAAGTTAAGCCCGATTCGGAATGAACGAGATTCCATGTTTGTGGATGACGAGGAAACCAGTAAAAAGCCGTTCCACACAATGACTAACGGTGGTGGTGTTGGTGGGGGTGGTGGGGAGGATCTCAGTATAATCGAGTATGGACCAGGAATAGTGAAAAAATTGAGGTCGAGATATCAAAGCCTTGCGCTCCGACAATATACAGCTCGTCCAAGCTTGCGTCGCTCAGCGAGCTTGGAGAACTGCTTGGACGCTGTGTCAGCAGAAGAACTGGCTGCTACTCTGGAGTCTAAAATTGCCAACGGAAATGGACACAGCGATATTCAAGATGAGTTCAGTTCTGCAGTGGCATCCGCACGGCAAACTCGGCCATCGAAATAGATTTTTGCCGCAGAACGAGGACGACTCCAGAGGAAATTCATCAGCTCCTCTGGACAGTAAAATTGGCGAGGGGGACTCGCATGGAAAAGGAGGAGGGGGAGGGGGCGTCCGAGGTCGGACGAATGATGCGAGTGCACGTCGTGACAGAATGAGACGAAGCTCGGTCAGTGGATGCTCTACACCGTACGAAGCGCGAGGAGGAAATATTGGAAAAATTTAAGCATGTGGTTTTACCAAAAGAGGAAATTGTGATTATCGAAGTATCTAAACCACAGCATTTGGTGGACGGCTCAGGAGGCAATGGCTATGCTGAGAATGGCAGTGTGAATGGATGTGGCACAGGGGCGGAACGACGGTTTCCAACGAGATTGTTGCTGACAGCGAATAATTTACGGAATTCAGGAGGAGTCCTTGACCAGCAGACAGCGAACAGGGTGGTCAGGAACCTGATGATTTCCCCGGAGCATGAGTTGCCTCCTCATGACATTGTTCGTGAGACGGCAAGAATCTTTGAAAAGAATCAGGACAACTTGAACAGACGAATCGGACAAGCTTTAAGACTGAGCAAGTCAGCGTCAGCATCGGCTGGGATAGGGAGCGTGCCTCTTCAATCACCAGAGTCACCAACGCCCACTCAACAGCAAAAAACGGTCATGGCTCAGAGCACCCCATCATCAATGCAATCACAGGATAAGTCTTTCTCAACAGGCATGGCCAATGGGCCGTCATCTCATGGTCAAAAACAGATTGGAATCATTAAGCCAACGCTAAGTGCCACCAGTGGGCTTATCAGTGGAGTCAGTGGAGTGAACAAGAATGTTGTTAGTGCTGACAGTGTGGTTAACGGTGGTACTAGTGCTCCTCCTGCTCCTGAGAGTAACCGAGTGAGATCTCCCATTTTGTCGCCAATTGGACTCCCAACCAAGCCATTGCTTAACCACCACTCTAAGCCGCCATTGAGTCCAAAACCGATTTTTACTAGTTCTCCAAAAGTTAACATTCCTCCCGGTAAGGGAAAACCTGCTCCTGCACCTGCCACCACATCAGAACCCTCACCATCCACGTCCCCAATCCTCATCATTGAGAAAGAACAAAGGAGCCTGAGCCCATTTACAAGTGATTCACCAATTCCACGTGTGAAAAGCCCTGTGTCAACGCTCCGCGCCACAGTTACCTCACCAGTTGGAAACAACGATGCATTTAGAATAACCAGCCCTGTGAGCAACGGCAAAGTGAGTCCTCCAGTTGTCGAACGTCTCCAGACGAATCCTCCAAGAAGTCAGTCTCCAGTGGGGCAACCTGAGAAAGAGGTCGTCATCCTCAAAAAGACAAACAATAAGACTGTGAATAGTTCAAGTATTTCAAACGTAGTGTCTGCCGAGCCCGCGGAACATCACCATCGTCAACAAGTAACGAAATCAACTGACCAGCCGCCTGCCCCTCCTCCACGCACCGTTTCTCCGGTAACGCAACCTGAAACGAATCACACGACGAGTTCTTCCAAGCCAGCTTCCCAGTTGAGGGTCCATCAGAAGCAAAAGTCAGGGGCTGCAGGGAATGGCTCGATGGTGTTCAACTTCACGAGTCGAAAAGACGTTCCCGATTACATAGAAGACGACGGATTGCGACGCGCTGGTGGTGGACGTGGCGATGGTTCCCAGATGGGCACCGACGATTCAGCCGTTGCAGACAAAGACAACGTCGATTCCAAAATCGTTCCAGCGTTCGAAGGCGGTAACGTCATTATCAATGGAAAGAGCTCAATTCAGAAGCGACCCAAGTCACAAAAGGTACGGTAAATTTAACAGCTTTCATTTAAAGTCATCGTAAATTCGTTGCAACTCACTTTTCTTATTATTTCGTCAACAGTTATGCATATCTTTCAATGAGTCGGCTACTACTACACATGAGTATCCATCCGAATCATCCTTTGCCATTGCTGAAGAGGAGACTAACGAAAATGAAAATTCCGGCCCGAAGAAACCCAATGTGCTGACAGGAAGTAAGTAAAACTCATGATCATTCAAAAAAGTTGAATTCCGACTTAAAAGTATAGGCCAAGTAACCAAGTTGGACCAAAATTTTTATTTTCCGTTGTAAAGTATTTTTATTTACTAACTGCATTAGAAAATCTTACCACTTTTTTCCCCATTTTGTGTCTTGCGGTTTTTCCTCACAATTGAACTGTAGGCCATTGTAACTGCAAGCCAAAAAATATTGCACTCTTTTTATTATGTTTTTTTAATATATATTTTTTCTTCAATTTATGTTTTTGCCAACTTAACTGCACCAAACAAAGCTGAACCATTTATTGTGCAATACGATATTTTGGTTGGGGTTTGTACGTATCAATGTGCACTTAACCGTCGCTTGTTTTTGTGGATTCATGCCAAATTAGATCTAAAACAACTAAATTGAACAATGCATTTACTTAGCAAATGATATGGACTTTGCTATTCAATTTGTGAAAATATACTTTAACTTGCAATGTTTCTTTGAATCTATAGGCAGCCTGGGCAGTTACACACCAAAAGTTGGAGGGACCAACGCATATCAACTTGGATCCTATGGATCAGGCCCTTTTGACGGTACATCAACTGCAATTAACATGAAGAAAGCCTCGAAAACAGACCCAGAGAATGACTATATAGAAGACTATCTGAAACCCAACTCGGATGGGAATACATGGAGCAATGAAATGTCCGCGGACATTCTCTTTTAAAATGTTTAACTTTGCTAAAAAATGATCTAGTTAGACAAAAAACTTTGACCAATATAGTTAAAAAGAAACTTGAAATGCCTTTACACTTGTGTCCATAACTTGTATTACAAACAAAAAAAAAGGCTGTTTAGAAGAATTGTCTTTGCCTTGTAACTTTAAGTGACGACACAGTAGAAGTTAAAATTGTAGCATAAGTCATATTTTTTTTGAAAAAGTTGATTCCCTGGTTATGTTTAGGCTAATAGAAAAATCAGTAAAGGATGCCCAAATGATAATCTATATCATTTATCATTTATGGATCATTTAACATTTTTGTGAAGATGTAAAAGGAGAAGCCAATAAAGAGGGGTTAAAACATTATCTTGTGTAAACTATGATTAATGAAGACTAAATCGTGAAAGAAATGTAGCACTTGTACTAGATATTTACCTTTAATTTGTGTACGTATGAAAATAATTGCTTGTCTTCTTTTCTTTTGTGTAAAAACAGTTAAACTACTTCCCAGTCAAGCTGAATAGAGAAGCACAAATTTAACTAAAAATATTATATCCTTATTTTGTACCAGTCTTCGTGCATTGGCAGGAAACAGCGTCTACATCTAAATATTCAAAACGTCTGTGATTAATGATAAAAAACCATTTTATCTAAAAAGACAAAGTGATTGCCATTGACCGTTTAAAAATATTGGACCATTTGATAAAAAACAAAATTTTCAAAACAAATCGATAACATTCCGTCAAAAGTTTGGCTATTTATTTATAAAAACGTACATTTAGCTAAAACAAAGGATGTAACAATAATTAAGTAAAAATGGTGTGTAATTCTGTACACTTAATTTACACGAATACTTATTTTTTGGTTGGCATGAATATGGCTAATTAATGTAAACTTTAAAAAATTGAAACTTACGCGCATTACTCGCATCTAGAGGTATTTCCTGCGAAAACAAAAGTGACATTTTCGTTTCGTTATCAATAAACATAGTTTTGTGTCCAGTGTATTTTGCCTTACAATAAAAGAAATTGTAATTCACATAATTTTTGTATGTAAAAAATTATGATGGCCTTTCTAACTCTGTCGCTGTACTTAAAACTTGAAAAAAGAATAAATAAAAACGATCAAGAATACAAATAATTTTTCACATTGACATTCACGGCATCCTGCCGCGTTCATTTTTTATTCCTGAATACGTTTCAATACAATGAATGCAAGAGTACATCATGAACAATGCGAAATACAAAGCGATTTTTCATACTGTATACAAAAGATTATTATTATTAGTTTTTTACAAAGGAAATCCTTATTTGAAAGTTGAAGAGCAGTATTCTTCTTCAAGATCGTAAAGATCAGCAGCCATGTCATCTCGTAATGTCATTAACTTTCGGTCACACTCCAGTTGCTTCTGCTTGAAAAGATGGCTGTTCTGCAGGATGGCGTCGTTCACAGAAGGAAAGTCATTCAGGATAAGGTACTGCTTGATGTCGGCAACTAGCTTCATCAGGGCCTCCCCTGCTCGCACCTGAACATGTAAAAAACAAGAAGTTCATAAATAAAAAATATTTTTTAAAGAATTTTTTTTTGATGGGCAACTAAATGAAAATGAAAACGGCCTAGACTAAACAGTAACTACCGTCCACTAACTAAAAATTCTATCTGTTCTCAAGCTTGCTTCCGTTTTCGATAAGGTTGTCAGGGAGAAAACGTTTAGGAGATAAGCAGTTTGGGACACGAAGACAATTGATTATGCTCACCATGTTAGCAGCTCGTACAGTCATTTCAAAGTTGTCTTCGTCTGCCTGAGTTGCTCGGAAAACTTGACCTTCATTCTCGGCACGACCCAGCTTGATAATCTCTGTCGAAAATTAAATTATAGGTAAATGAACGCACTGGTAAAACTGGCGTTTGACAGGTGTAAAAATGGTCACCTACCTGAAATATTGTCAACCATAGACTTGACACTATCCTTCAACCGTTTGTTGTACGCTTTTAACAACGCTTCTTTAGCCTGGGGAAGTGGCCTTTGTTGTTGAACTGGCTGAGCCATTTTTTTAAATATAGAAATTCCGATAAATATTTGAATTCACTTATTTTTTCAAGCAAGCGTTTTGCAAACAATGTTTGTGTTGTTTACACAGATGATGCTTTGCTTCGAGTCTAGCTTGGATCAAAACATTACAAAATCCATAGAGCAAATAAATGCTCGACCAGATTTATTCATTAGTC
>VICI01004064.1:0-11735 GCA_019593645.1 Akabosia matsudoensis
GGAGTTAGTACATTATCACTGGCAGTAAATCTCACAAGATTCGGTTGCTCTGGATTCGAGGAAAATTTTTTTTTACCTCCGTTGTTTACTAACACTGCCTTAAACACTATTTTCAACTTGATAACACAGCTTTAAACACTATTTCAACTTTATAACACAGCTTTAAACTTGAAAACACATTTGTTTGCACTGCGCTTTCCGACAGTTTTTAATATCTAACTAGACTAACACGCATTGTTTTGAAATTTTACTCAGTGAAGAAAAAAATTTGTTTACGTCACTTTCACGTAATAAGCTTGCAGCAGTTCACATATCATGCAAAGGTATCGTCACATAATTTGAGTTTACACCAAATATTTATTCAATTGCCATTTATTCAAACAAAACGACTTGATCTGTAATCTTTCGTGGCTAAGTAGGTACTGACGGGCCGTACCTGGAATGGGGGAGAGGCGAGAATAAGTTTCATACCCTATAACTTTGAATGTATTGCTGATGCTTCACATGTTTGTGGTCCACATTTAATCCAACCTGAGGAATATCATGTTTTAAAGCTAGTCAGTACTTACTGTAGTGCCTACCGTTTTGAAATGTTATGCAATCATAGTTCTTCGCAGCATTTCCTTTCCAATATATATTGACATACCACTAACAAATCAAGGAAAAAAAGAACAAGTTGCAAAGCGAATGATTTTCAATCAAATTATAATATGTTCTGATTCTTTGCACGTAAAAGCACACAGATAGTTAACATAAGGGACTTGATGCATATACAAGTTAAGCTAATCACCGCTACACATTTGAACATTGTTTACGCTGGGGATGAAAATTTTGGCCTCCATTTGATAAAACTTCGCATGCCAAGAAGTTTGCAAGCTCATAAGTCTAAATTTACTCTTTCTCTTTATCATGAAAACCTAATTAGCATGAATATTTCATTTTCATTAACATGATATGGAAATAAATAGCCTTAATACTTTGAATTGATTTTTATTGACTTTGACTTAATCTGCTTTTACTGTTATCATCACGGCAACGAGATACTGGTGAAACGAGAAAATGTATGAATGAAATTATTTAATGCAGCGAATAGAAAAAGGGTCAGGAGAGAGCGAAAACAATAGAACACCAGGCATTGTATGATTATGCAATGACCGGCTTCCAGTCTAGACAAAGCGAGGGGGAGAGAGAGAGCAAAAAAAGGTTAGTGTAATACAGCAAACCTCTCCGTAGCCTGACAGAAAACATGTTCACCATCATAAATAATTCTTTACTGCTTCTCCTGACAGATGCCATTGTTATGCCATTTCCAACTCTGTGATACATTGTATATGTACTCATTCACAAAAAATCTATTTGTGAGTAAATGAAAAAAACAAAATCATTAGCTTTCTAAACAACTCGCTCGCCGCAGCTCAGAAAACCATCTGCCCTATCGTAAATTATCCTTTACTGCTTCTCCTGACAGATGCCATTGTCATGCCATTTCCTGTGCTGTGACACAGGGTATCTGTTTTCATTCACAAAAACCCATTTGTGAATAAACGAAAAAGCATGAACAATAGCTTTTCGCATCGCGAAAAAACATCTACACTGTCATAAATATTGCTTTTTCGTATTTAATGACAAGCAGATGTTTTGCCATTTCCAATGCTGTAATTCATAGTACCTCTGTTTATTAAAAATTACAAATTTTGTGAACAATCTGAATAGATACATATTTTTATGTCCAAAAACACTCGCCGCTGCTCGGAAAAACATCTGTACCATCCATCCATCTGTTCCTTAATTACATCTCATGGTACATGGCAGATGTTTTGCCATTGATAGTGTCGTGGTACACGCAGTCATAATAATTATTATACATTTCTCTATCCAAAAATACACCATGAAAACCATCTGTGCCATCTGTGAAGTGAAACAGTGAAGAAATGTGTTAGAAGGGGAGAAAAAAATCCTACTGTGTGTAAGTACGCAGGCTGGTGATGCGTATCTCAACGTGTGTGATCAAGAGGGGGAATAGCGTGGAGAGAGAGAGCGAGAAAAAATCCTACTGTGTGCTAGTACGCAGGCTGGTGATGCTTTTCTCAACGTATGTGATCAAGAGGGCGAATAGCGTGGAGAGAGAGCGAGAAAAAAATCCTACTGTGTGCAAGTACGTCGGCTGGTGATGCGTATCTCAACTTATGTGTATCTGTGTTATCTGTAAGAGGGGGAATAGCATTGAGAGAGAGCGCGAGAAAAAAGGGTAATTCTGCCTGTGTTTGTTTATTCGCTGTAGTGCACACGGAATTTCGCTTCCAACCATGATGTCAGCCTGTTTGGTGCACTTATACATATTTTGACAACATGAGTTTCATGTTACGATGCTAAGCACAGTAAGCTGGATACGTAAAAGAGAAAGCAAGTTGAAGAATACATTTTTGCTGCTGATGACCCAAAAAATGTTTTTGTGTTGCCGTGTGATCAAGGGAAAATATATTTGATAAATGGAAACACTAAACCAGGTGTATGGCCGTTTAATTTTTTGCTTTAAATATTTGCGTGATAATTGAAAGCAGCCTAATTACTGCAGATTTATCGTTTATTTAACTGTCAGAACTTGATGGCGCTCAATCCATCAGTGTTTAAGATTGAGTATAAACGAAATAGTTATTTGTGAAAGGTGAACTAGTTTTTTCTGTGTATACAACAAACAATAAAAAAATTAATCAACACATATGGCGTTCAAAACAGAGATGACTAAAACCAAGGTTTTAACGAAAAAAGACATAATAACCGGTTTTTCGGTTAAAAACGGTTAAAAACGGGTAAAAATGGTTTAAATGGTAACAAACGGTTTTTTTCGCTTGTGAAGGGATAATGGCGTCTAAGTCGTACAATTCGTTATTTTTTTAAAAATCCAAAACAAACTAGATGTGGCTTAAACTGTTAGCAACTTCGTTCAGAATGATAGCTTATGCAAAATCTAAACGTCTGGAACCTTTTCATAGAAATGTTTATTTTTCCCCCCTTTTTTGACCATTTTCAGCCAATTCAACCGTCTGAACCGTTTTTAACCAGACCGGTAAAATCCGTTTTTAGCCATTTATAACCAGACCGCAGTTTTGCACGCTGCCACCTCTGGTTCAAAACCTGTTTAAATGGTAAGACGTTTGCGAAAGAAGCCAGGCGAAGTTAAAGTCGTTTTGGAAGGTTTGAAAATATGTCATTGTCACTAATTCGTAATATTATGTCAGTTATCATGCCGGTTCGTGCTGTTGAAATTGAAGGGCCTGTTTCATTGGGTTGTTTGGCAAATGTGTGTGAGAAAAAAGATTTATAGGCGATTAAGCGTTAATTTTACATGTACACATGTCCAGTCAGTGAACAGTTACTTTTTTGAGCTCAACGTCACTTAAATTTTTATAAACAGTCACAAAAATGCTGTTACTACCATCTGCAAATTATAGAAACAAATTTAACTAATATTTTAGCAAGTTCTATAATGATACCGTTCCATTAAGTAGTGAAACTAGAGAGTTTGGGCCTTCACAAAGCATTTACTTGCTAAGGTATATTATTTTAGATACCACCGAGCTTTACAAAAACGTGCCCCTGACTGCACTGTTTTAAAGGATTCTTTTTTTGCATTCTCGTATGATTATGCACCACTGACAAAATTGTGAAATTGGTTTTTTTTTGGTTCTTTCCTCAGCCAAAAACTGCAAAAATGGTTCAACTTGCCGCCATTTCCAGAGCTGACAATGAAAAACTCACCTGCAACTTCCGCCGCAGCTTTTGTCAAGTCTGCGAAACGACCTAACCTGACGAATGAACCTAAAAAAGGAGCCAGTTAGAGCAGCAGCACCTCCTGAAACTGAAGAGAACTTGCACTATCGGCGCCAACGGCAGCAAGTCAAGTTTAAGGCTGCCTCCCCTGTGGATTCAAATGTGACAAAGAATCCAATCCTACCAAAAAGGGAGGTTAACACATCCAGTAAAAGGAGGGATTACAGTGGGAGGGGTGGAGAAAGAATGTGGGCAACTTATTTATCATCGACTACCCCCCTTTCAGTCATGTTAGTAACTATATTTGAAATTATTTTTAAATTTGAGTAGCGTTTCGTTCGTAAAATTATTTTTAGAAATTAGTTTTGTTGCTGCAATTTGTTTTCATTGGATTTTTCCAGATCACTACCAAACTGACATGAGAATGCCTGTCTCGTTAAAAATGGCGGATCAAAGTTGGTGCGGGTTATCATCCATATCGAATTGAGTGACCTTTTTGTGATTGACTCAAACCGTTAGTTTTGACTATTCACCGAGGCTAGGGGCTGATATTTTATTAAATGGCCGATTCGATGGAGCGTGGCGACAAAAACCAGTTGACTGTCAACGCGAGCATTCCCTGTTCAATTAGTTAAGTCAAATTCTACCTCCCCTCCTTACTAAATTGATAATTCCCAGCTTACAGATTATAATTTTACTTTACTCCAACTTTCAGGTCAGAAACAAGCCAGACGTTGTGGACGAGGACGCTGGAGGGATCAATGACTACAGGAGTTATCGTTGAAATCAGGATATCATTTTACGCATTTATTCTTGTCAATAAAGTGGACGTCTGATAACATTACGGCACATAACAAGAGATTTATTTTCGTATTGTTGCATTGCTTGTGATTTTTTTAAATAATAAAAACAAGCAATGTACATCTTACTATAATTCTGAATACCCGAGTTCATGTTAATATTCGAGCATGCTTTCTCCTCGAATTTTGATTTTCTTATTTGTTTCAATTAAAATTCCTTGTAAACAACTTTGTTAGCTTCGTTTCAAACAGTTACCCGCCCGCCCCAAAAAATTTTTGCAATGAAGGCCCTTCTTGAGATCCATAATGTTAAACTTCTTGAATACATCACTTATAAATATCAATCCGTATTTTCGCATCTGCATGGAGGTACAGGAAGAAGTTTTTTCCTCAATACAATTGGGTGACATAATATATATAATGAAGTACCTACCCTTGCCCACAACATGCAACTGCGCCTCACATTTTAACGCATCTTACATTAAAACATCATTTTTCCTTGACATGTCATGATATGAAAGTGTGTACAGCTGCTTTATAAATTCGTCTTGGTTGTCTGTCTGCCTGCCTGTCTTGATGCATAAGAGATAAACTTAATTGCTCAAAATGAATGTTGAAACTTTGACCACATAATTATGTGCTTGCCTGCTTACTTTTTTGTCGAGCTGAACATCTTTCTCTCACGCGCTATCCACCCTTTTTCTTCTCTCTTCATACAAACACACGTTGATATACATATCTCTTGAG
The DNA here is from genome assembly GCA_019593645.1 of Akabosia matsudoensis. Taxonomy (NCBI): domain Eukaryota; kingdom Metazoa; phylum Arthropoda; class Collembola; order Entomobryomorpha; family Paronellidae; genus Akabosia; species Akabosia matsudoensis. Next base: position 5,319 of record VICI01004064.1, read on the forward strand.
GTATCCTACAGTAATAAAAGTTTATGATGCAGTTAACTAAATTGAAATTAACCTTTCCTCCCTTTATGCTACTTAATGATCTTCAAGTTCATTTAAATCGTTTTTCGTTTTAATTATTTTAAAATATCAGCAATAATATATTCAATGTTATAATAAATAGTTTCGATAAAGACCTTGACTGTTTGTTAATCAGTGTTTAAACCTCGAGCAATAACATTGCAGAAATTTTTTCAAAGCTTGACTTTCCAAGTCAAAAACTGATAGAATAAATTTTAAACTCGAGAAATTCTCAAATTGAAACTTTTCAAAAATTTTCTTTGAAAGCGAAGGACAAAAGTTTTCAGTGCAGCCACTCGGAAAATAATTTTTTTTAGAAACGGTTTTCAAAGAATGACTTTGAAAGACACAGACTTCATTCCCAAAGAGATATAAGAGAACATTCAGCAATTAATGTTTAATAAAACATCAGCTGATAGTAATTTTCTTTTACGAATAGCTGCAGTTTTGTATTGCTGCGTATATGTCGAACTTATCCTTATTAAGACAATCGACACATATTTTCATAGTGAAACTGTTTTCAAAGTTTAACTTTGAAAGTATGAGACAAAAATGTTCGGTGCTGCCACTCGGGAAACATTGTTTGGAAACAGTTTTCAAAGAATGGCTTTGAAAGACACAGGCTTCATTCTCACAGAGATGCAAGTGCAACAAGAAGCAATAAATGCTTAATAAAGGATCAGCTGATACAGTCAAATCTTTTAAGAGTGAAAAAACTTAATTCGTGCCCATCATATGGTATTATGATTCAGATTATAATTTATTTCGAAATAATTTGTTTAATCGTATAATGACAATCTTACAATCAACAGAAATTTCGTTTTTGGTTAAAAAATACGCCACCAAGTGATTTCCGACAGTGAATTTTTGTAAAGCTATTAATATACCAACCATTTGAACCAAAATTTGATCTTTCGCTTTCCCTCTCTGTTTAAAGCAAAACATTTTTCGTAATTTAAAAATATTAAATCATAAGCAGGTTATTCGTCGCTCTTCTAACAGGCTAAAAATTCTCTAACTGATTCTAGTGTTGGCCTTGGTAGGTGTATCTGGAGTCGTAGGTTGCGTTCGGACGAGAGCCCTCTTGCTGCTCTATCTTTAACTGAATACTAGCGAGGCTATTTTTAGACCCGGCCGAACCATGGCTTGATGAACGCACGCGACTAATGTTTGACGATTTCCGCCCCTTAGGGCTAGTAATTAAGCCAAGTGGAATTGCAGCCGAATCGTGATCCGTCGTACGTTTCTTCCGGTTATTAATGATGACGGTGCTCCCGTATTCCGTTTCTTCACCGAGTCTTTCTGGAGATGATGTAGCTTGAGAAGCAACGCTATCATCACGACAGGATGAGTGACCAGATTCCTTTGAATGTACAGTTGCTAGACAAAATCAAAATTTCATTAATCAACAACAACTTAGAAATAAATGCATCTACACCAATATGGGGTCGTCGACTACTTACGTTTTTTAAAACCTGTTGCGCATCTTCCAGCCATCTCCATTTGCTTGCCCTTCTTGTGCAAAGAATCGCTACCTCTCAGTTCCTCTTTGGACACAACTTGATCGTTGTTTTCACTCTGCAAGTAAAGAGGTTTTCCTCCATCTTCTTCTTGCAGGTCGTTACTATTGGCCTGTTTTGTTTTAGCATTTTCTTGTGCAAATTTTTGTCCGACTACGGTCTTGGATACTTTAGGGTAACCTCCCTTTTGCTTTCTCCTTTTCTTCTCATCTGACTTATTGTCTACTCCTCCCGTCTTTGTATCGTCGACTGCCTTCGATTTGTCTTTCGAGTTCTGGGCTAGTGTTTCTCTCCCCTCCGTATCAGGTTCCGTTCCATTTTGCGAGCCGATACCAGAAAGAAGCATAGTAGTCGATGCAGTACCATGTTCTGATTCAGTGGCCAATTCTGCATTACCACGAGCACCTGTGCTCCTGTTTGCGTTATTTGCAGCTTGTAGGCTTGAAACTTTACCCTCACCAACCACTGACTTCTTTTTCACTCCACCTGGGTTCTTTACTGAACTTCCTCCTCCAGTTCCCTGTTTAGGAGTTTGAGGATTCCCCATTGCATGTTTTAAGAGCTCTGCAGAGTAAGGAAACAACAACCGACTATAGTAATCTATGCTCACTGGAAATAATATAATCCAACGTAACTTTCCTCACCTGTTTGTTTACGCATTTGTTCAAGAGTTAATTTTTCCCAACTTTCTGGATCCGAGTCCAGGAGTGAAGAATTTTCAAGAACATGGAACATCTGCTGCCAATTTGCTTTTACGACTTTCAACGACATGTTTTCCGTAGTAACAATGGGATGTTTCAACACTTTTTCGCGCTCTTTATTGATATCTTGTGCATCAGTTAACTTGTCTTCCAAATCTTTCACTTCATGGGACAGCTTCCTGAACTGGGCATCTTTTTCATTTAACAATTTTTGCAAAGCATCCCTTTTTCGCTCCACTTCTTTCTGTTTCTTTTTCAATAAAGTGAGTTGATTCTCAAGTTCAGTGATGTTCACCACGTCAGGCGTCCAAGTTTTATAGCTGTTTGTTTCTTCTCGTCGTTGCGCTTCATCCATCCCGTTAACTTCAGCTACAACAGCACACTCATTTATGACAGCATTTTTTTTCACAGCACAGCTCGTTGATGGACCGTTGGAGCGAACATCATTTTGTGGTTCGTCGTCTGTTAAGAAGGTTATCTGCCAGTAACGTTCACACTGCAACTTGAAATCTTTCAACAAAATAAATAAAAAGGAAATGGTAAACTTCCAAGTCGCTCATTCTTTTCGCTACATATTTAGTTTTTGCTTACCGGTTCCGTCATTTCTGATTTCGTAAGGGTGAAAGCAAATTGGTTTATAGTAAGTTTTTAAAGCTTCGTCATCAGGGAGCATAAGCCTCTGCCCCCAGAAGTTCAAATCATCCAACACGGTTCTATGTGCCCCGTGATCATGGGCAATATTCTTTGGAAATCCGCTGGGATCACCTTTTTTAGCCTCTATGAAAACAAAATAATAAATATTCTTTTAAATATGCAACTTATAATATTATGATGCTGGAAAATCCAAGGGAAACTAACGCCACAATTTGTACAAAAAGGCCCAGCCCATGCCTCTCCATTTCTTATTCCGAAACAATCTGGTTACATTTTCTTGTAGGTCACTGATAATTTTACACGGCAGTCTGGGCTTTTTGCCTTCCTTGTTCGATTTTTCAAGCTCCCGCTTTTTAACTTCCGCTAACCACTCATTATACCCATCGTCCTTTACTTTTGAAGTGTGCTTCCAATTGGGCCACATTAATGAACCAATCTATTTACCAAAAAAAACAATTGTTTATAAGTTACTGCCAGAAATTTTATACATGATGAGTTAATTGCATTTATTTAATTTGCTTTCAAAGTTAAACTTTGAACCATCAAAGTCCAACACGAAATCGTCACTCGGAACGTCATTCGCTAACTCTAAATCTTTTGAAAATTATACTACTGCTTTCAAAGCCTAACTTTGAACAATCAAAGTCCTACACGGAAGTGTCGTCACTCGGACTGTCATTCGCTATTTCTAAACCTTTTGACAATTATACTACTGCTTTCAAAGTCGAACTTTGAACATTCAAAGTCCAACACGGAAGTGCCGTCACTCGGACTGTCATTCGCATACTTTACAAATTTTGACAATTATACTACTGCTTTCAAAGTCTAACTTTGAACATTCAAAGTCCAACCTAACCCGCCGTCGCTAGGACTGTCATTCGCTAACTCGAAACCTTTTGACAATTATACTACTGGTTTCAAAGTATAACTTTCAACCTTCAAAGTCCAACACGGAAGTACGGTCGCTAGGACTATCATTCGCTAACTTTAAATCTTTTGAAAATATAATTACTACTTTCAAAGTTAAACTTTGAACATTCAAACTAACCTCCTTAAATTCATCCAACCATCCTTCGTTCCTTGGTTCCCTTGGGTCACCTGTTTTTGCAAGTTTCGTCCAGTCCTTCACTTCTATAGTTGGGGAGCCAAGAAGCAGCGCCACTGCGCGAAGCATCCGTACTAACTGGCCATCCAGAGTATAGCAGATAGATCCGATTGTAGCAATCTTTCTCGCAATATTATCAAGGGTAAGTAGGGGTACAGCAGGCTCACTACCGTCGACAAATGTTCCCTCTCCAGCAAAATCCCTCTCTACATCATGATTGTTTGTTGATGATTCCGAGTCCACCCGACACCTCTTGTTGACGTGACAAATCTTCTGGGTATCTACTGCAAACAAGCTCTTCATTTACCTGTTCTCACTCGTCTAACACTAATTGTTTTTGAAATAAAATCACGAAAAAAATTCTTACCGGACTTACGCTTTCCGGCCAAAGCTCCAGAAAACCCTGCTTGGGGAATTCCAGCTTGATTTACTTCATGTTCCCCTTTACTTCCATCGGAGCAAGAATCATCCTTATCTAAATATCATACCGTTTGAATATATCTTTAATTTATTAAGTGTTAATGAAAAAGCACTCTGAACAGATAGCCTTCGTAGTTATGGCATTGTTATATTCATTGATGGCATATTGACTGATTTTAACCGATATCCAAGATTTCGTTCCTACCTGGTTGCGAAGATTCAGACGATGATGATTCCGAACTTGAAAAGTATCCACTACGTCTGTCTGATGCAGACGAGTCGCCAGCACAGTCTTCCTCTGCAAACGAAACCTCCTTTTGGGGGCGAACTTTAGGTCCCATTTTTTACCGACAACGATTCGCACACTTTGTACTAGCAACTACGGCAGCTTGTTTGCCTAACCTAACCTGCACTACTTAAAACTATTCTATTCACTTGCTTCAAAGTTTCAAATTCAAAGCCGGGAAATTTCAAATTTGTACTCAAATCTTTAAAATGTTGAAAAATTTAAGAAATTTCTACACGAATAATTCAGTCGCCAGAGCTCCTGATGAATGGACCGCTAAGATAAAACTGACTTACTCTCCTCGAGTGCACATACATTTATATCTATGTGCTGCCTTAGCATGACATCATTTGGCGTATGTTGTAACACCTCTTAACTAATAACCTCTCATTTGCATCTTATTTAAATATAAGCTCATTTGCATGTCCCATTTGCGTATCTCTGTGTCATTTCCCGTGGTGACCAATTGCTAAGATATGCCGATAACGTAGGAAATGGTTTCTAACACTCAAACCACGAGCCAATTAGATGTATTTGTGATAATAATTCTACCATTACATAAGCTCCCGCATGAACAAATTAAACAGGGATTAGTATCATAGTTAAGAAACTAGCAAGGCAGAGAGTCAGAGCCCAGCATAGTGCTAATGCGACCTTCAAATGCTTTTTATGATGAAACTTTTAAAACGATCACTAGTATATTACAAATATCAGCATCACCTTAAATTGTCATTAGCAAATAACATTATTTCATAATATTTTTGAAAATTTTCATCACAATCTGAATTATACTTGCATTGAATGGGTACCACAGTTCTCGTTGATGCGCGAACCTGGACTGCAGCACGTGTTAGTCATCTAAGTCCAGTTTCTTTACAGCTAACGTTCCATTTTGGCAAAATTGTAACCATGCTGTAGACCTAGCGAGGAAAATATTTACATAGAAATGCTGTTTAACCGTTTTCAAGTATCAGTTTTCAATCCAGGTACCACAGTTTCAATGGCCGGACTACTGCAAAAATCCATCTACAACTGGTTGCTATATTATGTCGTCTATCTATAAACGTCTAGTAGCAACAAGTAACTCTCACATCAATATCAATTCCCCCTAGAAAGCTCCGTAATATGAGTACTCCGGTAACGGAAACAACATTTTCAAAGAATAACTTTGAAAACAATATTCTGCAATTCCCCGGCCTGTCACTTAAAATATTTCATCGTTATTTTCAATATTTTTTTAGAAAACATGCGTTCAAACAAAAATAGTTTTTTTGAAAATTTTCATCACAATCCGAATTATAAGTAACTACTTGCATTGAATGGGTACCACAGTTCTCGTTGATGCGCGAACCTGGACTGCAGCACGTGTAAGTCATCTAAGTGCAGTTTCTTTACAGCTAACGTTCCATTTTGGCAAAATTATAACCATGCTGAAGACCCAGCGAGGAAAATATTTACATAGAAATGCTGTTTGTCCGTTTTCCAGTATCCATTTTCAATCCGGGTACCACAGTTTCAATGGCCGGACTACTGCAGAAATCCGTCTACAAGTGGTTGCTTTATTCTGTCGTCTACCTATTAACGTCTAGTAGGAACAAGTAACTCTCAAATCAATATCAATTCCCTCTTAAAAAGCTCCGTAATGTGAGTACTCCAGTAACGGAAACAACATTT
>VICI01004065.1:0-11734 GCA_019593645.1 Akabosia matsudoensis
TGACTCTTTTTGCCCTTTGCCCGAATAAGCAACAACTATTGTCGCTTTTTTTTGCTGTTTTCCATTAATCCTCAAATCTACTTCGAAGAAAAAAAATTTTATGCACAAATTTATGGGTTTACTAATGTATCTAGTTTAGTTGAGTGTCTGTCGTGACAAAAACATAAGCGATGCAACGTGCCCAAAAACCTACTCAAGTAAAGTATTGCCCCTGATTTGAGCAGACTTTTGAATTTCATGTCGTTTCGCAGTGAAGAATACAAACTTTTTGTCCTCAACTTATTTCATGTTGGAATGAGAAAAGCCAGGAAAAATCATAATTGATAATCTAACACGGTGTATGGGAAAGCTGAAATGAAATGAAATATTTTTTCTGAGGAAATTTTCCATCAAAGGTCACGTTTCGTTCTTGCTCCTCGAAAATTTCGAAACCTCATCCATTAATGCATCAGATTTCAACAGATCGCAAATGGACGGAAATCTCAACGTTTAAAACGCCATATTTAATCGCGAACATAAATAATTCCGTGGTAAATACTTTGCAATTGGGCATAGTAATAAACTTATGTTTTGAGAAATTTTGCGTCTTGGTCGCATTGTGTTTCAAAATTCTTTTGAAAATGACACAGGTTACCGATTTTGCTTCTTTATTCGCACAAATCTAATCAATTCTGCATAATTCGTCGATTTGCATAAGCATCGCATACGAAAATCTCGACTAGATTTGCATTCGAAATGAGAATTTTATAATAAGTCTATCGATGATAAGTGATTCTTGCTTCCTGGCTTCACTTTACTTGACTGCCTATTTCTCTAAAGAATTACTTTATGCTTAAAAAATAGTAGGTGTCAGTCTATGNTGATTCTTGCTTCCTGGCTTCACTTTACTTGACTGCCTATTTCTCTAAAGAATTACTTTATGCTTAAAAAATAGTAGGTGTCAGTCTATGCATCAATGGAGGACCAGAATCCACTGAATGATTACAATGAGAGTATACGAGAGACTTGTCATTGGAGTAATTACTCCGCCAGGTTCAGGACACGGCATCGAGATAACTGCACAAACTTGTCTTTGTTTATGTAAGGTAAATGATTTCGTCAATTGTGCGTATAATTATAATAGTACATGCAAATTGAAGGTAATCCTTGAGTAAAGTAGCAAACGAGTGATGATAGTATTCTGTAGATTTGCATTTTTTAAAGGTTACTCATGAGTGATGAAATAGCAGACCAAACGTCTTCAATTCTTTCATCATTGCAATGAATCTACTACTATATTCGCTACTTGATTCAAACCGGTCTATATTTCCACACGAGGATATACTCCATCTCCGTATAACTCTTTGGATGCATCCCTTGAGAGAGATGCACGCTATAGTCGAAACGCGGAAGATTTCATACGTAATAAAACTAACGCACATTGATAAGCTCCCGGCATTACGTCTACTTCTTGATCTCGTATCCTGCAATCACGTAACGACATGCATTATGAGTTGCCTGTACATCTACGTGCATAATATTTCGTCCATGGGAGAGTCGCTTACTTGCCTAATTCCAAAAAGTCAGCGATTACTATTTTAATGATGATAACCCGACAATGTTTGGTAAATGTCTTACTCCCTTTCAGCTGTTTTATATCGTTATGCATTAACTTTGTAAATGCTCGCATAGTATCATAGTAAAAGGTGCAGTGTCAATACAGTGTACGTTGTTCCGGGATTTTTTCAGCATTTTTTTTTGCAGCGCTTTCTACTAAAACTTCACTCGTGGCCGTAGGTATTCTAGATTTAGACCGTGTGTGTATCTGTGTGTCGAGCAAAACGGGCTCATAGTCAAGTTTGGATCAACAGTTTACATGAAACCTTTGTCCTGAATATCCGCGAGGGTTGCTGTTCGATCTATTTCTCACTTTATGAATCATAAATTACATGATACTCTTGTTTCTCAAAATGCATGTATTCTGTTTGTTTTGCATTTTTTTTTGTATGAATAGACTTATTCCTTTGAGTAACTGTCAATCTTTTCCAGTACGAAGCTTCACTCCCAACTTTATTTTTCTTTCGTAGATAATCAGTTCATGTCACAAAAAAAATAGTAGACTGTAAACGGCGAGTGGGCTCTCCATGACTAAAGATCATGTTTAACTATAAAAAAGGGCCGAAAGCATAGAAATATTATGACACGGAATATAGGATTTCTTTTTCTTGATTTATACGCGAATTTGTACATAAAGATCACAGGAATATGTTGAAAATGATCTTTTCTTGGTCACAGCATCCTCCAGCATATGAGGAACACATGCTGACGGTGCTCTCTTTTTATTTTACAGTATACTTTTACCAATACTACGAGATACTTTCTTCAAGGAAGCTAATGATAAGGGAGAAAGGGAGTCTGGCTGAATGTGATAGATCGCTTCTTCTTTAGTTCACCTTTGTTTCTCCTGGTGCTCGGAAGGAACAGAAAAATGTTTCATGGATCCAAACGTTTCGACCTTATTCTCAGAGTTGACATTAAAGTCATCAAATGAAAATTACTGCCTGACACTCTGTCCGACTCCTTCAACCTTTTAACGTTTTGTAGTTCTGTGATAATAATGAAAGTTCATAGAACTTCGCTACAATATCTAGCTTTATGCCGAACTATAATGTTCAAGATATTTGGGACCGAAGATTTTATTTGAAAACTAGACAGATCAAAATCGTCTTTAAAAAATGAACCATTCTAGGAGTGAGTTGATCGTGCTACGAAGACATGAGATACTGAAATGGGTTTATATCTCGACTCGCCCCAAAATTAATATAGGTAACAGGAGGAACAAAGCCTCGTCATCTGTCGTGGCACTACTTTTCGCTGTTGCGGTATTGATTTTGGCAACAACCCGTTTGGGAGAAGCAACTGAAAGCACTGCTGACGCTATCCGTCACAATCATTCCACATTGCGAGCAAGTCATTTGCACCATCATGTTCAGAAGCACAACAAAGATGACCAAGCCAAGCGTACAGTATCCATAAATCGGTGCAGTGGAGAATATCCAAAAGCGTGGGAAGAGATCATGAATAATTTTAACGGGGATCAAGGTGATGATGACTCTCGCCCGGAATCTGAAGTAATTGAAGGAACTGACCAAAATGGAAATTCAAGAACTGAGAAAAATCTCGTCAATGATCTGAAACGATTTACGTGAGTTTCATAAATAATTTTTGTCTTCTTTTGTAATAAAAATTATCTAGGCTTATGGAAAAGAAGTAAAGTTTTGAGTTATTGAAACAAAAACGAACTTTTAGAAGCAGTAAAAGCCGAGTATGTGACAGTTCGTCATAAATTCTAGCCATTCAATACGCTCTCCCGTATCTTCTAATCTTTCTAATATATTTTGTTGCAATTACCGATTTTATACCAAGTTAGGCAAATTTTTTAACGTTGACGATCAGAAGGGAACACGAGCATATGGACATCGGTTACAAGATTTACAAAATAATTATATATTATGGCATCCTAAAAACCGTCCAAAAAACGCAACATAAGGTTATAAACAGTAAAAGTTTATTACTCTTCCTTTCAGTTATTCAAAAAAGACGTTTAGCTGTCCGGCATACACGAAGGAAACTGCAACGCACTGGCACTCTGCGGGTACACTCAAAATCACGCCAGATAGCCAGCAAGCAATACCACTAGGAAACTTGTCTTTGCACGATAGCGACGGTAGCATGAGCTGGACAAAGACTGGAAACGATGAAGTGTACAATCAGGACGAATACTGTGTCTGGAAGTAAGAAACTTTATTATTTATTTTTTCATTTTGCACACATAATTTCATTTTTTCCCGATGAGCTCATTCATAAACTTCATTTTTCTCTCTAGAAATGGAAGAAATTGGATCGCCTTCAAAGTTTGCATTCAAGGATGCTATTCGCATAACGCATGCAAGGTCCGTAAATGTTGTCCTCGAACACATTTACTTCACGTGGATGGACCAGAGAGAAAGTGCATTCCGAAAGAGAGAAAGTGGGTTCCGTCATTGTACCGGAGAACAGAGTCAAATGAATTTCTCGTTGACGTCGCAGACGAAAATGTTACTTACATTGTTGGCGAGCCAAGTTGTACACAAAAGTACTACGTGAACGATACAAACGCATCGTACGAGTACGAACCTCGTTTACCTTTAAGTTTGAAATATTTTAATTTGCTGGGGCACCCTGAAACAAGTTATACTTATTAATTTTTCAGATTCAGGCCACTTCTCAACGGAACTCTGGTCTGGCTCTGGCTTGAACCGAATACTACCCGCGAGCTTCTCGATCCAGGTGAGTACTGTATTGATGGAGTTGATTCGGGTGACAACTCGACTGGAAACATGGAACAAATAGTCCTCATTTGCCAACCCAAAACCGTGAGCCATCACATAAAAAATCCAATCATTTCCATCGGAATGCGCTTATTGATATCTTGCTTGTTTCAAAATATTTTACTTCCAGGGCATACGTATCAAGGTATACGGCATCCTCCACTTCGTATCAGCAGCTTTTCTACTTGTCACTGTCATCGTGTACATTTTAATTTGGAGAAAGCAAGATAACATTCACTCATGGCTACAATTTTCATATGCGACTTCACTATTTTTTACTTACACAACGTTTGGAATTGTTCAGCTCTGGTCTGAAGAAATCCAGATGCTTTCTGCATCTTTATGCAAAATTATGGGTAAACTTTTCAATGCATAATACTCCATCAATTTCGACTTACCGTAAAACTTCTAAAGAACGCCCCGGCGAAAGATAGAAATTTCCGTGCCAAGCCTACGGCGATATTTTAATTTTTAGCTTTGACTTGGTTTTGTTTGTTACAGATAAGCTATCATAGTTTAAATTTAGCTTTTTGCATACTTTTCAGGAACAGTTTCATTCTCAGGGCCTTGCTTTTCGTTATTTTCTGTGACTAGACGTTTCTCATTGCCGATAAACCCATATTAAACCCGGCGTTCTCTGGATACCCGTGAAATTTCGAATTTCCCTTCTGACCCCCGGCGTTCTTTAAAAGTTTTACGGTACCCACTTCCTCCGACTGTGTACGACCATAAGTGAACGAATTTGAATGCTGTGCATAGGTTGGATTAATCACTTGACTTATCTCTCTGCCTTTTTCTGGCTAACTTCAATGAATTTTGAGTAAGTTGTGCCATCATCAGGATGCAAAACAGTTCGCGTTCTTTTTCTCTTCTCTACTAAAATTCTATCTTTGCCTGTTTCAGCTTATGGTGGCGGTTTTCCAGACCATTGCGAAGTAACAGGTTACAAGCACAACACAAACAGAGAAGACGTTTTCTTGCTTTCTCCGTGTTTTCTATACTCACACCGCTGTCTATTTTAGGCATTGGAATTCTTCTTGACTCCGTATACGGGTACGTGATATGATTTCCCCTGTCTCTGTGATCAGTTCATGAAGGAATTCTATTAAATGTGATTAACAGGAAATCGGACTCCAACAAGATTCCAAGTCGTCTTATCATCCTTCCTGGCTTTGGCAAGGAACGGTGTTACTTTGAAACTAGATACGCTCAGATTCCGTACCTGTACCTTCCAGCGGGGATTTTGCTCCTGGCCGACTTCATCTTTTTTCTAAGCACTGTTCTGCACCTTCGCAAAATGCACTCGCACTCGGAACTCGCTAGGACGCAAAGCACTAGTAGCTTTGAGGACAGAAAAGGGTAAGGATGAAAGGATATATTATTTTTCAACACTCCTACTCTTACGATTGCAAGTAGAGGGAATCCAATTTCCGATAAATGATGTTAGGAAATTTTAGAACTTATGATCATAGAGAGTTTTTCTAAGCAAATCTTTTCAAACACTTTCTGACTAAAATACGTCCAAATATTGCCAAATTAGATGGAAATAAACGTAACCGGACAGGACCTCTGGTTATTCTTAAAATCTCATATTTCATATTTTACTCTTAACCAAAACTTTTTCGAGAAATTCAAAGATTTTCTCGGGAAAAGCTGAAAAAATTCCTCAAGAAACATTGCTACTCACAAGTAAACCTTTTCAGTAGGTTATTCGATAGTGACCGGAATAATGTGAAAACGTATGTTTTACGAAGGACAAGATATGATAGATTAGCGCACAATAAATTGGCTATAAGTCCGAACTGGGCGTCTACTAGGGAAAATGACCTATCACATCTTGTTCTCCATTGTCTGGTCAATATCGAATAACTCACTGAAAAGCTTGACTTGTCAGTGATCTGCTAGAATTTTGCCTATGTGTTACGGTTTTTCTTCTCATTTTTTATATTCAATTATCATCAAAATCTCATAAAAATCTCATATTTTGTCATGTTTCCTAAAATAACTCTCTCTGCCCAGAATATAGCGTTTATGCAATATAAACCGTTTCTATTTTATTCTAGGGTTCGCGTGATTGCCAAGCTGTTTGTCGTGATGGGTGTCCTTTGTAAGGGATTTTATTACCGAATCATAAATTTAACGTTTTGACATCAATGATCAGATAGAAAGCGACATAATTTTGCATTTTCATTGAAGGGTTGTTTGAGCTCGTCTCCTGGATCTGTATGATAATCTTTCCCAACGAAGATATGACCATGGTCTTCATGCCCGTCGACATAATCATTTCCATTCAGGGTGTTTTGATATTTTTCATCTTCATCTGTAAACCCAACGTTCGCAACCAACTTCGAGCTCTATTTCCACGTAACGACTCTGCCAAAACCTGGTAAGCCTTGTTCACAAGCTTAAATCCGTTCAAAACTCAAATGTAATTGGCTTTAATCAGCTTTCGTAACAAAAGTAACAATCTGCATCTGCTTATAAGTTACTTTTATTTTTTTTGCAAAACAACTTGGTTTGTCTAACCGCAAACTAATTGTCGCATTATTACCTTTTTCACGGACAGAGGCTATAAACTGCTTTCTGTTTATATACCTATCTAGCACGTCAGCCCCCCAAACGAATGTTTCCCTCCTATCCAGTGAACTGTGAAGTAAAATTATTTTAAAACATAGAAAAAATTCGTCTTTTCTCAAGGGACAAAGAGATACCCCTCCAATCTGTGTCAACCCTTCAACAGCAGCAGCAGTTCACCAGACGAATTGAAAACGGAAGAAAGCATCAGTTCATAGATAAGTTTGATGTTAGATAAGTCACTCTAAGATATTATGATTGACTGGGAAAAGTATAATATGCCTATAGTTTCTATACATGCATCGATTGTGCAGTTGGTGTGCTCGTATTTTTTTTAGCTAGATGGGACATAAATTATTGTTGAAATTCACCTAAATGATGGGCTAAAATTCATTGAATTATGTAAAAATTAATTAAGAATAGCAGTTTTAGTTAATGTTATAATTTTGCTGTTCGAAAAAAATCATATAATGACGGTTCATCATATTCGGCAGCGAATTAACATGGCTGTTAGTCCTAATTTATGCCCCGTCAAGCTAAAAATAATGCGTACGTACTGACTGCACATCTGACTGCATAGAAACGATAGGCATTATATAATTTTCCAAGTCACATATTTAGCCATAAATTTTATTATTATAACTGTGTGTGCGTATACAAAGGTACCTACTTATTTTTCTGCTGACAGTTTCCCAATGTCAGACACGATGAAAATGATACTCATTCATGTAGAAAGAAACGAATCTTGTGTCGTCATCTTTAAACAAAATTGTGATTGTAAATAAGTTTAGCATAGGAATATCGGGTCTACACTAGATTTTTTTTGTCGGAATATTATTTTAATATTAAAGAAAAACAAACTTTGCATTTCATTGTTTTTTTCTACTTCTGAGTAGAAGACCTTGATGGAAATGTCAAATGTGAATATATTCATCTGCCATAATTTTGTATTCAAACTTTATTATGTATTAATGTATAAATATAGTTTATTATTAACAAATGAAAATGCGTCAGTCACCGATAGTTTTCATCCTGAGCACTCGGTTGACTAGCACAAATAAAAAGTATTGTATGATTTTCATGATTAACTAAAGGCTCCGCGCTGCCGTAATCTGTAACTAAATCCACGCAGTACTCATCTCTGTCATAAATTGCAGTTGCAGTTGAACCATCCTCATTGGGGACGGAGTACATTAGCTTCCCGTCACTTCGAAAGCGGAACCTATTTTTTAAAAATGAGCCACATAATTATCCTCCTCACCTTTTATATATACCGTAAATTCTCTCAAGAACGCCCTTGGTGAAAATTTCAAATGTTGATGCTCTCCACCCAGGCAATAGTAAAAAACCCGGCGAAATTTCAAGTTCAGGTTTTTCATATAAGCCCCGGCTATCTTTTGAGGATTTACGGTGGATAGGATTTCACTCGTTATTATAAAGCCCGAGTTATTCTTCTTTTCTTTCTAAACCCGCCGATTGAAAAAAAAATTCTTTTGATCCCGGCGATTATTAAAGACTACGGCGTTCCTTAGAGGATTTACGGTACGTCAAAAACCTGTCAAGATTAAAAAAAGAGATATGATCTTGATCTGCATATCGTCATACTCCAGGTTTTTAAATGACGGGCCTTTCTCCGACGCGTCCTTGGGGTTGAGTTGTGTTGCAACCGATTCGCTGAAAGGAAACGCGAGTGTGATGCCTCTGTAGCAGTGGTGCTGAAACGTGGGCGGATATCGTTGAACAAAGTGTGGAATAATTTTGCTCTGATCGGCTGTCTTGAGTGGATGATGCATGCTCCGGAAGAAGATTGGCGAGAACTGAGGATCCTCGTCTGATAAAGATGAACATCCTCGATATCCTGACTCAAGCCCAAGGCTGTAAGTCTCGTCCATTCCACAGCATTTGGAAATACAAGGGGTTGTCTTGCTTTTGCAGTTTGCCTTACAAAATAATATTTCCACGATGCGGGGGCTCAACCTGGTAAACATGCAAACGATATATTTGTGATTTGGAAAATTATTATATGCCCATCGTTTCTATACATGCATACATTTACAGTCAGTATGCACGTATCTTTTCTAGCACGACGGGACATAAATTATTGTTTAACGTCACATTAATCGGCTAAAATTTATTGAATAATGTAAAAATTTACTAAGAATGGCAGTTTTAGTTAATTTTATAGTCTTGCCATTCGAAAAAAAATTGTATAATGGCGGTTCATCATGTTCGGCTGAGAATTAAAGGGGATGGCAGTAATAATTTATGTCCCGTCGGGCTGAAAATAATACGTGCACACTGACTGCTGCACATCTATGCATGTAGAGAAACGAAAGGCATATTATAATTTTTCAAGTCATATTTTTTACAAGATGCTAACAAATGCAAATTACACTATTAATTTGCATTAATTTCATGAAAAAAATGATTATAAGCTTGAAACAAAACTTGGCTTGTATATAAATATGCCTGCCATCAAAATTGTCATTAATCTCCCTCTCTCTCTCACCCGTTTACGCAGAACTCTCCAGGCCTATAGAACTCATTTTTATACTTCAAGTATCCATTCGGAGTAAGACCACTTTCCATGAGTGAGTCTGGATTTTTACTTGACAGTGATGTATTTTGTTTGAAATTATGGATGAAACCTTGTAACTGCCACTTTCCGTAGCCGCAAGACACGGAAGTATTTTCCAATCTGGAGAGGATAATAAAATCAAGGAGAAAACTTTTTGATTGGTGTTTTTTTTTCAAATTCAGCTTCTCGTCATCGTCATGCAAGGTTATGCGATTAATTAAAAAGCTTACACAAAGGAAGAGTCTTGTCCGCTGGTCATAAAGTATCCGGGCACGTTCCAGATCGGTTTTACCGTTATATTTGAGTTTCTTGCTATTTTATCCCGGAGAGCTGTAAAGTCTACCATTCTGTTTCGACAATGATAAGTCTGTTCTTCGTTAATAACATCGCTTGGGAATGTACAACAAACTGGAAGCTGGTGCTTCGGCTTCTTGATCATTTTCCTCGTGACTGTTCGCGTCCGATTGGGGTGATTTGGGAACAAGCTTATTATGCTGGGCTTGCGTTTTTTAATGGTCGTCAATCGTTTTGTGTTATGATTGAAGACAACATTGGCCGGGACTGAATGCGAGTTAAGCTGGAAGAGTTGATAAAGCACATGAGGCTTTTGCCTGTGTTTGGTGTAAATTTCAGCTGAAGAAGGACTCGTCGATTGTGTCGAGTTTTCTACTGACAAATCTCCTCCGGACGAACTTTCATTACTGATCATGGATGCTTCTTCTGACTCGGGGACTAAGATATTATTCTCAAATGCTATGTAAAAAACAAACAAAAAAACTAGTTTAGCTGCAATTTAAGTTACTGCTGGGGGGGAAAGCTGAGATGCAAGTCCGTTTGATGAACTTAGACAGTTTCTGAAATATATTTTTCTTAAAATTCATTTTTCGTCATATTTTGGTGGAACCCTCTGTACAACTCATGACACCAATAAACGAAGAAAAATGCATTTTAATTTTTAAAAATTTCAGAGTGTGTCTTAGCTCGTCAAGCGGACTTGCATCTCAGGTCAAAAGTTATGTTTCCACCAACAGTAAGTCCTGCAATTTTTTTTATTCTCGTAAAAAATGCTTGTTTTCATACACAGTCCCAAGAAAGCCAAAATTCTTTCCCTCATTTGTTATGTAAATTGTCAGCAATTGTTATAAATAGTATAAAAAAGTAATACTGATGTAATTATAGAGAATTAATTATGTACATACAAAATAATAGACAATGCAGCTCAGTATATAGTATATTATGTCTTTTGATTTAAAAAAAAAGTTGTAACTTGAGTCATCACGTCGTGTAATAGTCCCCATTACTCGTGCGAAGTAAGCTATGCACAGATATAGGTTTGTAGAAGATATAATGTCTTGAGCGTTTCTTGAATCGTGACAGCTTCTTCGTCGTCGTGACTGAAATGCTCGACGGGGTTGTACTCGTTTCATCCTGCCCCTCGGTTTTATTGCCACCACTACTGGCCATATTATTACTACTCATAATTTTATTGTAAAAGCTTTTGTATCGAGACGACGAGAAATTAAAAACTTTCCTTTCCTGTGCTCTAATTGTCGATGTGGATGGCAAAATTGTACTAATTGTTTTCGCAGTCGTTGTTGTAGAAGCTTTCATATGAGTCGCCCTTGTCGTGGGAGTTTTGAGCGAGAACGTTCGGGAAACAGGAACAATGGTTGTGGTCGTCGAAGGTGTCAATTTAATTGTCGGTCGTACTGTAGAAGGAGCTTTTGTTGTTGATGTACTTGTTATGTTTATTTGTAATTGTTCAAATGTTGTGTTTTCAATTGTCACCGAGTCGTCTGCCACTCCGTCACGAGACTGTGATGGCGTGGATGCAAACTTGTTACGCATAATGAATGGGCGTTTGGGAGAAGTAGTCTTCTTAGTCTTCTTTTTGTCTGTTTTTATCTGTGCAGTACCTTCGTAAACGCCTCCTGAGCAGAGAAACAGGACAGTTTGCTCTTCCATGTTGGAATACTCTGATAGCTCGCCATACGCCTGAGCTCCATCCACGCAATAGTTTTGAATGCGGTTCGTCACGGGAATTTCCCTGCCCTTGGAATCGCGAAACGGGTACAGAAGCCAGCCGTCTTTTCTGAGGCGAAATCTTCAAACAAAAAAAAAACGCACCTGAATCAAAATCCGATTTCTAATTTGTCCTTCAAATGCCACAATCAGTTTTTAATTATTGCTATTAATACTCACTCCAGGGTTTTGAAGGGCTTGCCAGTAACAA
>VICI01004067.1:0-11732 GCA_019593645.1 Akabosia matsudoensis
GCACCATTTCCACCCGCATAATTCATCCGAAAAGTTAAAATAATTTGAGAAAACCACGGATGTGTGACGAAACCAATAAAATCAAATAATAATCTAACCCACTTTGCCGATCATCAAATGAAATTACTTGTTATTAACAGATCTGCCCAAACGTAGTTTTGGCTCATTGAAACAAGCACGTCACTCCAAATTCCAGTCTAAGAGCGAGAATCGTGAAAAAAAACTCGGCTCTCGAGTAAAATTTTCCCTGAGTGACTCTTCGTTAAGAACTATCCAATGGCAACCAACTATATTTCGATGTTGGTGCACATATGCGCTAGTGAGTCAGGATTCATTCCGATCATTTCAGTGTGAAGTCTAATTACTTCAATTAACAACCACTATCGATAATTGCGTTACAGCTGTCAGTTGCACAGCTTCCTTTGTCTTTCAAAAACATATGTTAGTGACTAATAGCTGGCTTGCTCTCGTACACGATCCTGAGGTATTGTGGGAAAATGTGTAAAAATAGTTTCCACAGCTTTGCATGAACAAAAGTTAAAAACGCTACCAACCATAACCTTATGCCTTGCTATGAAAAATGTTCGCCAAAGCGCTTTCCCTGACTAAAAATCACATCGAGCCTCGAGCCCAACTTTTTGCATGAAAGTTTTTTTTCAAGTAAATTGTTCCAATTATTGACTATATGAAACTCAAATAAAATCCAAACAGTTTCGAGATGTGTGCTCTAAAAACGTGAATGCAAATCTATGTTACACAACCAACAACAAAAAGATAGGTTATTAATAAAATGAGTATGAAATGAAAAATGTTTTTCATTTATAACATAGTTCGTGTCATTTTCCCACGTTTAATTTGTGTTCTTGGATATAACTAACTTACACAAGCAGAAGCATATGGCCGCCAGTAAGAAGAACAATAGAGCTGCTGTGATTATCAGAATGATGACGTACACTATGTGGAGCGACTCCCGGCCTGCAAAAGTATTCAAAAGAAATTCCACAAAAAGATTGTTAATAATTCTTTATCCGAATATTATCCGAGGATCATTCTTATCACTATTATGCGATGAAAAAGAAAAACTTTAAGCATAACTACAAAAGAAGAACAGAATAGAGATAATCTTTGATAGATCCTCTTTAAGGCTTCTATTACGAAACAACGTGAGTTTTTTTGTGACCATATCAATATCTGGCTCTTCCTAGAAGTGTACCTTGGCGGGTATGATGACAACTTACCCGGTCTCATAAGACTTCATTAAGAATTGATATATACTTCCCTCACAGGAGAAAAGCTTGTTGAGTGTGATGTCTAATTACAATTTGCTGAAATTTCCCCGAATCTTTCCACATGTTGCATAATTGCTGAAATGCTGAATTAAAAGTGTAGTATGCATTCGAAACACGTAACTTAATGCTTCTCGGAAGAAGAACAATGTGACAACGTTTCCACTTGAGTGCTTGAAACAAAGCGGAATTACGTTAGCGTTGCCAATCCTATCCTTTCAACCGATGCTTAACTAATGCTCACAAATGCTAGGATTACGAAAAAGGAAATGGGATACAAGATGATGAAAGCTCAAATTTCCGCATTTGGATCTTTCTCGAAAATCTCTAGCCACTTGTCACTCTCCCTTTAATTATGTATACTGTCTTCTAAACTCGTAAGCTAGATAAAAAACTAAGAGAAAGAGGGAATAATAGATATACTACAGGCGGAGAAAGTTAATTAGATACCATAATACAGTTACCAGAATCGCTTTAACTCAAGGTGAGACACTTTATAGACATATGACGACAGGACTTCAAGCAAAATCAGAAGGAAGTCATTTCTTAATCATGTGTTCCTTATTTTAGCCTAATAGCAATTAGCAACTAGCTGATGATGAAAAACTTAGCTTAGAGATTACCACAAAGCATAGCCTGCTCGACTACATATATATATTCAAGTGTGAAGAGCCTTTTCGTTGAATTTATCGTTGAAAAGAAAACCACCCACGTCATCCGTAAATTGTGAAATGTTAAACCAAAACAGTACATCAAGCTTTACACAAATATCAGAGAAAAGTTCAAGAGGCATTGCTTGGCAGCTACAAACCTATGCAGGTAACTCCATCTTCCCTAAGAAATCCATTTTCCGGGCAAACACAACCAGAATGCATTTCAAAATCGTCAAGGAGAACACAACGATACTCGCAATCGCATCCTTCAAACGATGGAATAACCACAAGCTCCCCGGGTCCACTGTGACCGCCAGCATCCACAGCTGGATACACACCACCTTAAAATTCAAAATTGAAGTGAACGATGTAAACAAATTCCGCAAACATTATTATTACAAATACCTCAAAACTTTATATGTATAAAATAAAGAGATTTATGTTCGTTACAACATAACTCATTCTCCATGTGCTACCATCAAGTTAGGATAGCCTGACAATTAATTATAGTGTCAAAATATTTTTCGCAATAGTCAAGTGTTACCTTTTCCAATGTAGGACCATCCACCTTCTCCGTTCGCTGACAAGCTGCTGTGAGCATTTCCACCTGCGGGCCACACAAATGTTATAGGGTATGTCACGTCATGAAAATTCATAAGCACCTAA
Organism: Akabosia matsudoensis; assembly: GCA_019593645.1. Taxonomy (NCBI): domain Eukaryota; kingdom Metazoa; phylum Arthropoda; class Collembola; order Entomobryomorpha; family Paronellidae; genus Akabosia; species Akabosia matsudoensis. The sequence goes on from VICI01004067.1 coordinate 2,606, forward strand.
ATATCATTCCGTTCATGTATCGTAGACACCATTAATCATTTTGAAAAATGAATTTGTAATCCGATGTCTCTGCGAGATTTCCCGTTACCCGGCCATGTACTTGAAGACAACTTATGTTATATTATATGGTAACATTTTCTTATACAAAATCATATTTGTATACTGCATCACAAATCTTGCGCAAGGTTTTGCGGTGGGTTTTTCTGAGAGACTAGCCGTGGAGTAGGTTCATTCCTTAGAAGGAAACGTATTTGATTTTACAATTAATAATTGGGTTATATAGACTCGTGAAAGTCGTGAATACTACGACATTGTCATTTGCATACGTGTGTCTTTGCCAAGAAAGGCAAAGTTGAGTTCAAAATGTACCACGTACTATGGATGGTTTCAAAAGTTAAGCTTTCTGGTAGCTTTATCTGATAATTACATTATAATCCATCGGGAAGTTCTAATAATAATTAAATGAAAAAAGGAAATGGTTTTCGACTTTTCACTCGACACTTCCATCTTGCTTGGGTTTTCTTTAGGGACCTTAGATTTTGGGATTTTAACACGAGTGAAAAGTGTACACTCCGTAAAATGGCAAAAATCACGATAATGTTATCAATAATAGGGAGCATGGAGGAAGGGTTTGGAGCTATATTAAGTAGCGAAAGCGGCTTTATAGGTGCATCTCTTCCGTCAGTCCATCTGTCTGTAACTCTTCAAACTTCAGAACAGCAAAGCGCCCGAAGTTCATATTTTCCATACATAACCTTCGATGGACAAGGCTCTGCTTGACAGCATGTGCATCATAATGTTGAATGTATATCCCGTGCATCCAAATGTAGATCACGTGTATCAACATATAGATCATTATGCACATTATATATGAATATATGAACATTAAGCACATACATAGTATTTTCCTATGTGGTACAAGGTTCATGCGCATGGCACCTTCGCTACTTCAACATTTCGTTTTGCAACGGGCTGACTGTAGTAAGGCATACAAGAAGCTCTTTGGGAACATTACAATGAGATTTTTTTTTCTGTGGTAGCTATAGTTACTAGAGTTGAAACGACAATGAAACTTTGTATTCGGCACAATAATTATTGCCAGAAGCGGTTGCTTTAAACTTCATGAACACGATACAAGTGAAAGTATCACACTTGCTGGCAATTACTGGAATAATAGTGCTGTTAACGTTTTGGAAAGATTTATCGCGAAAAAATATGGAGCGAAAGACTGCATGGCTACCGGTTGTACAAACTTTTCAGGAAATAGCCGATAACTCTATGTCAATATAAAGTATTTTCCCTTTTCCTCTCGAAGGGAACACACACGAGTGTGCAAAAAACCTTTCTCTTTAGATTCATATCGTTACGGCACAACAACTTGTTTGCCACTCAAGACACGTTCGTTTTGCAAAGAAAACGTGCCAGCACAAGTATCAATTGACACAAGATAAAAGTATTCTCGGAAAATGGATGCATCATGACAGAACGTCTTATTGGCAAAGTCACTGGGCATCTTCTCGCGATTCAATGATTACAGGTTGGAAACATGAGGAATTGCGACTCAAAAAACACCGATATATATCTTTAAAAAATGTTGTGTTAAAAAATATACACATTTTTAACTAACCTACATAACCACCTCCTCCACCACCAGCAATGCAACCACCACCGCCACCACCAAATCCTCCAGCTGCGCCCCAGGGATGTGATTGCTCACACGGAAAACCACCAAGTCCTGCTCCATCGATGACAGACAAACCAGCAGAAATCAACATGGTCGCGTTGTCACGTTGCATCCCTGTCCTCTCCTTGTTTGTTGTTCTTCGCAAATCGTCAAGTGCGATCGACAAACTGCTTGTCTTTACATTTGGAGTCTCACCTTCCCAGCCGCCACCGCCACCTGACATTAAACGTTTGAGCAATTTCACGTCAAATTTCTAACCTAAACAAATCTACAGAGGCGTACAAGCACAAATGTGACGAAGATAAAAGCATACCTGCACCCCAAGCTTGCGTAATTCCTGAATGTGGTGCTAATGTGACATTTAACCCACGTCCGTGAGGTAATATGTTTGCGGATGCATTATATCCAAGGCCTCCACCACCGGCCGCTATTAAAAGCGGAATGGCAGTCTTGCCATTCATCTAAGAGTTCAACGAAAGTTAATTTTTAAAAGCATATTTAAGCAAGTAGTCGAGAGCTATACCGGATATCATCGGTTTTATCATTAAGACGCTTTCTCTAATTTATTACTTTAAACACCAGTGTGGCACCTCCACCACCACCTCCTCCACGAAAGATTTTGTTGAAAAGCTTTAACTGGTCTATGGCTCGGTCAGGTTTGCCATTTGGGGTATCGCGAGACCTTCTTCGTTGTTGTTGAAATATTCGTGCAAAAGTCGGGTGGAGCATTGCCGCGTATGTTTGATTGTGACATTGCGTATCATTAGACCTCGGACCAACCTGCGCCATGAGTCAAGAAAAATAGTTACATGAATATGTATTACAAGATAAAAATTCAACTGTTCAACAACACAGTCTACGTCACGAAATTTAAACTGTTATAGATATCAGAGGAAGAAACGATCGTTGATTGATCAAAAGCGAGCTCTAGGCTATACAATATCTGTCCATGTAATAAGATTTCGCAGTCTCCTTTTTCAAAAAATTTCATCACTGCGAGTTCAAGCGTTCCAGCTCCAACGATAACCAAATAGCCCTTCTTTCTCCCTAGAGCAGAGGGTTTTGATAACTCAATCTGCACCTATTTTCGTCGTGCTCAACGAGAAGAGGCTGCGATGCAGACTATCATGAGCACAATTTAATCAAACATCTAATTCACATTTCAATTGATAAGGTCTACCTGATCACAACCGGATGTTCCTTCTTGTCCCACAAGAATATATAACTGCTCCCCTTTCTTGAGGTACACAGTGCTTTTTACAATGGACCCATGGGAAGTCATTTGATTAAGGAGGGCTCCTCTTCCACCACTCGCTCCTTTGGCTATTAACCTAAAACAAAATTCAAAGCATCGTTTCACATCCAGCTGGAAAGTAAAATAAATTCTTTGGAAAAATTCTACAAAATGGTTGGTAGTAGTAACATAAGCACACAATGCAGCATAGCATATATAGGCATAACATCCTAATATACATTGATCAGATTTCTTTTACGAAAAATAGCGTTTTGATATGAAAGTCATGTTATTTCATCCTCTTTCACATTCCTGTGAATGTGCAAACAAAGCTATCAAAATCTTGTACTCGCACCTACATAAATGATGTTCCTGCTGTTTCAATGTTACACGAGAACAATTTTCACTAGCTTACAGAAGTGATTGCAAAGAGAACATCTTTATGATAGACTGTGCATGGGTGAATATTGGACAGCATGGTTCCACGCTGAAACGCGTTAGTACAAAACTTGTTGTCACACTCATCCAGTTCGGTTGTTGATATGTATTAGAAATAATAACTTCGACTTAGGCGCTCAATAGTATAGAAAAATATGTACTTTTTTCTACGAATGCACAAAATTTTTGCCATAGTAATAATAGTAGTATGTATCTGCTGCAATTTCAATTTTTTGTTGTATGTTTCTTATGTAACCCAGGAAGAAAAAACAAGACAGCTTCGGTTCTCTCCTAAATATGGTCCTTTCAGCAACCTCAGCATACATAAAAACCATTTTATCTCATTTTTCTTCAGGCGAAAATGAGAACGGAGAAAGATTTACAGCCTGACATAAAACACTCCCAGACAGCGAGATCCAGAGCCACACAATAATGCTTTGGAAAGTCAAAAAGTGGTGTTGCGTGAAAATGCTTTGCTTTTACCTACAAAACTGTTTTTGCCAACCCATCAGCACTACACGTGCGTGCGTTTAGATTTTTTCGCTGAGCATGTATTTTCCCTGTTATCTTTAAAAATCCTTATTGCTCGTGGTAGATGTAATGCTATTAGTGAAATACATGTATAAATATTTATCATTTTCTCACTACATAACAGCACATTACTTTCATGATTTCATCCCGTTGATTTTGAGATGAGAACACATCATTTCTAATGCATTCCATTTTTGCCTGGAGCTACCTACTCCTCCACCTTTTCGGGTACAGCTCATTCCTATGTTAATGATGTTTAGCATCGTACTGAGTCATTTTTTCCGCTCAACACTAACAAAGTGAAAGTGTATAGTAGTGATGCGATGATGTATGCCTTATAAACGTCGTTTTTTGCACTAAAACGCATCATTGCAGGAGTTTCAGGTGAATGAATATTTCATATGAAGAGAGTATTACTCCAGATTGGCACCATCAATCACACATGAAATTCTGAAAAATAACCTTTCCACACTTTTGAAAGGGGTAATCAAAAATTCTACACATTGAACTTTCTCGGACGAGTTGTATAATTTATGATGGTTGTAAAATCAGGAGCATCATTTTCCTGGTTTGTTTTGATATGCTCTTATGTTGCATAAACCATCTTGTAAGGGATAAAGGTTGCGTAGCAATACCAGAATATACACTTTTAAAAATTGATTTTGTATTATAAACTTCCTCAAAAACCGAGTAATACTAAGAAAGAAGGATTTAAGAGGTATTGAAGCGGTTCGTATTATGCTATAGCTTGGGTAACGGAAGGGAAATATACTATGCTATATGGGATTTTGCCAATTGAAATGCTTCCATTTTTCGATTTTGATAACGTTCGAATGTGTAAATCTGAGAAGTATATTGCGACATGTTAAATACAGCGTAGGTTTAATGCATAATTCATGCATTCGGAGTACCCCTCCTCGTCGTTTTGCTTGCTTTTGGTGAAAGTAGAGAGGACTCTTGTATGATTTCGATTTGATACAAAACCACCAAACCCTTTCTTGTTCAAATCAAGGGATTTTAGAGTAAAAGTTTTTCGTTATCTTGGATTGTAGTCCTGAAAAGGTTTTGCTATGACTACATATTGAGGATATGTCTGTCCTGCACATCAGACAAGGTCGCGCTTCACAGCCGCGAAAACACTGTTTCGAAAACAATAAAACAATTTCATTAGAGGTCAGCAGTGTATCATTAACCTGGACCATTACGCAACGTGTAATTCCTTTTAAAGCTGATATCGGTCACAATTCCAAGATTATTTAAAAGATCGCGTTGAAGCGACTTTTCTTGGGCCGCATATACATCGAAATAAATTTGAAACTGATTGAAAGGTGGAACTTGACTCGAACTTTTTTACTTTCGACAGCGTTCGTCATGCAATTTGAAAATTTTCGTGGAACTTTTTATCAAGAAAAAAACATGAGTTTGCAGTAGCTTTTGGGAAAAGAGCTCTAGCTGTTATTTTGTCGAGGGAGGAGCGAATACATTACTTGAAAAGTGAACATGAACTTGTCCAATATTTTTATTCTACTATAACTACCATCCAAGCAAGCTGCCTGCTCAAATTTTTTCATTTCGAAGAAAATTTTCCAGTTTTCCCATCCCATGCCATTTGACACACTCTTCACTCAATTTCATCCATTCGGTACAAAGATTAAGCTTCTTCTCGTTGCCCAAGTACATAAAATACATAGTTTTATTTTACATCCGTAGCAAAAACGTTTCAATAAACCTCCTGTGGTCACTTTAAAATGATTAGGAAAAGTACCAACATGGCGAAAGGTACTTTCACTGTTTTCTTTACGATGCGAATCTTACAATTTTGCTGCTTGCGATCTCGCCAAATGTGGCTGAACAGGAATTGGATAGCCATATTCTATGTGACCTAGCCATACAGTTGTTCATCGTTACTGTTTCCAGGTGGCATAAGATGCAGTAGATTTGATTTTTCGTTCTTTGCTATGGGACAACAGACGGTCTGCAGAAATATAATAGTTAACTTTTGTATTCCATAATTCGAGATTAGATTTCAAACCAAAGAGTTTTGTGCCCGATGAACTATAAGAGACTTAAAGTTACACAATGCATTCATTTTCGGCGAAGTCATGCAGGAGTGTAGTATTACCTTAAGGATATACTTGATAAAATTATACACTCATATTATACAGCCGTGCCTAAAACATTAGCGTATTGAGATCGAGCGTCCCTGCTCCCTAATAACCTAAAATAGGTCACCTAGTTAAATAGTTAAAGGAGATAGCATTTGCTGAATATTCAGGAACAAATGATGAAAATAGGAATTGCAACGAGCGTTTATTCAGGATAGTAGCAATCGTTACAGAAACTAGCGTTTTTTTACTGAATTTGTAATTAGGAAATACTTTAGCTTTTTTACTTTACGTCTCATTTCTATGAGGCATTATAACAAAGGGGTTGTAAGAAATATCTCGAAGAAAGGAACTTATATGTGTAGATATTAAAAGTACACAAGATACGATGGGCGAGCACTTCTAAAAAGGGAGTACAGTCTCGTGGGACAAGGGAAGGGCAATCAGTATCAACTGCTGAAAATTTATATTGCGGAGGAAATTCGTCTCGAGTGTTCTCTTGTTCAGGGAACAAAGTAGCTCGTTTGTAGGATCGTCTTATACAACGTGTACACAGTCGTTCAAAAGAAACAGACTACCTTCTTAGAACATGATTTCATTCGAGAGCTGATGTATCACCTCCATACATATAGATTCGCAAAATTGATATTATGAATATAAGAGTGTAAAACCCTCCCACATACTTTGAAGAGAATGTAATTTGTTCAGAGAAAAAAAAAAGAAAAAAGCTGGAGCGACTTAGTTATGTGTGCACAGACCAAACATCCTCCAAACTCTGAGCTCATGCTTAAGGCTAACAATTTTATACTAGTGCAGCTCACCAAACTGGATTTCACAAGCTGTCCCTTATTACTTCCTGTTCCTCTCGTATGTATTTTACAGTTTTTCTTTTCTTTTCTTTGTTACGTTTTCTTTCCCATAATACAATTTGTAGAGCAGTGTAAAGGCCTATTTTCCTGTTTTTTACTCATCTTCAGAGTCTCGCTTTTATGTTTTCAAACCATGCTTACGAGTAATATTCATTGTATTCTTCATGGCTTCTCAACTCTATACCCATACAGCTTAAGGTGTTTTTCAATATCTGATTCGGCATACTAAACTCAAAATAACGGGCGTACTAAACGAAATATTTTGATGGAAATTGGCGTATAAATATAAGCTTGTGCCTACATTGTGGTTTTTTGTGCTGCTGAGTCTGCATCCATCGAAATTTTCCCCATCTCCAAAATTAATCCATGTTTGTTTACTTATTACTTATCCATGGATGTGGCCTGCGCAATTTATATCTGCAATACTTGATGAGGAGATTGGTGTACATCTCGAAAAGTGTTCTGTTTCTTTCAAACCATGCATTTAAATACTTGACCTTCGCCAACGTAGAATTGTTGTAACATGTCTAGCAATCCCCCCCCCCCTCAACTTTTACTGCCTCCAAGGTTTCTCGCAGAACACATCTGGAAAAGGACAATGCAATTCAAAGAAGCGGATAAAAAGTTTTCAATGAAAAGGCTTCATTTTAGAGTTGGAGCTGGTGCTTACAACAAATGTTGTAGTGAATGTATTGAGAAAGCCCACTGCTTCACAGTATTTGACTTTTCCATGCATTGTTCAAGCTCCCTTGGAGAATATGACATACACCCAATTTAGTTCCGTATGTTTGAGGCTGTTATGTTACAAACATTAGTATCCAGATCACGGCACGAAAAGCAGCAACTATCCTCAACTGTTACATCATACAAGGTAAAATTACGACCGTGAGGTAAAAGTATAGAGTAGCTTTTAGCTACAGTCATTTCTGTTCAGAAAGGTTCCATGTTTGTCGTTTCGCCGAATAAGCAGTGAGCAAGAAGCTTTTCCCGTAAGCCTTGCTGTCACCCTAAAATTCGGTTATTGCAACAAACAGGTGTGACAGCGTTCAATTATAATTACGCTCCTAACTAAGACGAACTTCATGAAAATGTTGCCAGCGAGAGTGCGTTTCTCGCTACGTTCTGAAAAAGTACGGGTAAAGTAATTTTGTCGTAAATTGTTTTACTTCTACCATCACAGTTCATTCACATCAGATATTTATTTATGTGTGCTCGCTCAGGCTCACGTTTTATAACCTTGTGTAAGGACGGATAAAAAGTTTAATATGATTTACGTTTATGCATGGTGAGGTACTTTCCTCTCTATTAGTAATTTATTAATTTACAAACATGTGCTCATCATCATAAGCCAAGTAAGTAAATTTCAGAAAAATATTGGAACGAGAAATGGTGCATTTTTTGCGTTCATATCCATATTATAAAAATTCTTTTAGCAATTAGACATCGAAGAAGGAGCGTACACCATGGATTCTGGTACCCTAAATCAGGTACCTATATCCATGTTTAATCAAATAACAAAAATGATGGATAGTTTCCGTAACCATTCAGAAACAAATTAGTATCATATTTGAGTCATAATTAAACCAGAGATGTCTGAGCTGCGTACCCTTTATCTCTTGATTCGAAATTCACAAGGTGCACGTGGCTGCATACAAGATTGACTACCAAGCCAGATGTTCGTTTTTTATGCAGACTCTTCCCATGCCACTGTGTTTTCAGGAACGGATTCTTCGGTCGTATAGAATTTTATGGATCGTTTTTGAAGAGTACTTGATTGGCGATATTAATGTTTCGAAAATACAAATCGACCATGGGGAGCTCGAAAATGACACTTGTTTTTCATTTGGAGCAGCCAATTATTTTTTAAAAATGTTTTTGTGTCAAAAACGGCCAATTTTTGTAAAAAACTTAATTTTTTTAAAAATTGCGGACAGATCTAGCTTAGTTATTTGCACCACCAGATTCTCCGTATTTTTCTGCATCTAACAGTGAAAACCGTTAAGCTAGATCGATCCGCAATTTTGAAAAAATAATTTTTGAAAATCATCATTTTGCAAGATTTGAAGCTTTTTGTCACCAAAAATGCATTAAAGTACGCCAAAACTTGCAAAATGATGATTTAAAAATATTATTTTTTCAAAATTGCGGATCGATCTAGCTTAACGGTTTTCACCGTTAGATGCAGAAAAATACGGAGAATCTGCTGGTGGAAATAACTAAGCTAGATCTGTCCGCAATTTTTCAAGAAATTAAGTTTTTTACAAAA
>VICI01004068.1:0-11731 GCA_019593645.1 Akabosia matsudoensis
GATGGACAGCGGCACAGGTATTTTTTACACGAGAAAAACATACAAGTTTGTGTTTTTAAAATGAAAATGGCATTATGCTTATTTCCTTTTTGCCACCTTTCTTCAGAAAATTACGCTTCACAGAGGTTCTCAGTGACTTCTGCTCTTCGGCAAAAAGTTATTAATGCGGCTTCTGAGACTATGATTGTTTTAATACCTTCATCATGATTCCTTTTTTGCTTTCAGTGGTGTGGATGGTTGAATTTTATTGGTAAACCAAAATGATTTTGTATTTTTTTGTGTGAAGGGAAGTTCAAGTTCTTGCAAACAAGCAACTTGTAGCAGCACGACAGAAACACGGGTAAGTGCTATATTAATATTGTTACGTGTGGCTACAAATTTTCGCGTATTAAACCTTCATGATCTTTCTCGGCTTTCATCAACAGATTATTGGACTCGTGGAAGCTTGAAAGCCTGTCATTTAGTTTCAAACCCATGCCTCTTTCACTCATTTTCTTTTTTGAGTAATTGCAAGGAACGCAAACGCAAAGCCAACGCAAAACACATTTTTGCCGCTAATGATTTCCAAACTGCGAAATAATTAAGATTTTAATGGACCTGAAAAAAGCATTATAACTCCGTCAAGAAACATGAAGCCACCAAAATAATGTGTTTTGTTTAATGTACGCATTATAAACGTGCGGAAGAACGTGCCTTGTGTTTATCCCATAAATATTTCTCATTGATAATCATACCCGAAAAAAACCTGTGCGATGTGTACTACTGCGAGTTTATTTTTTTAATGCGACGGGTGAGTTGATAAGAGTAAATAAAAAATGTCGAAAAATATTTTGTAGCTTCGCGTTTTAATTTATATTTTCGTTCGCATAGATTTCTACTTGATTTGGGCATCTACACAACTAGAGAACAAGCAAACAAAGATTCATATTACTTTACAACCCATTCATTTATCTGTGGTACGTTTGCCAACCAGCATTAATCCTTTTTCTCAGCAATTCATGATTCAGTAGAAACCTGTACCAGAAGTTTGATGACGAGATGAGGAAAGAACAAGCAGTTGATATAAACGGATGGGTGAAGAAGGTACAAGTTTTCTGACATGAGTTTCAAGTATGTATGTTCAAAAAATATTACAAATGAGCGGAGATGGCAAAAGAGCAGCAGAGGAGTGTGGATTGCTATTTTGTTTTCTTTCATGAAACTTATTTTGAGATAAGATTACACAAATGATTATTTTAATGTGAGCATGGAATTCATGCAGAGCGAAAAAGAAGTAGAGACAAGTAAAAAAAACAACAACATAAGGAAAAAACCGTGTTCAAAAACTTGGAATTACATTTCTTGTTAACTTTACCTCTTGTCTTGGGTTTTATCACTTAAGAATGTTGCGATTCAGCAGGTACGTTTGCGCAAAGATAAAAAAATGTAATTAAATAATTTTTTCCGTTACAAATTCTTCGGCATCAGGGCACATAGTAAAGTCGCCGCGTTAATGATAATGACGGTCGTGACTCCAGTCTTGTAAAAGTGGACACATACAGGTATCATGGGCTTTCTGAACAAGAGTAAGTGCATATAACGATTTAAGGTAAATGGAGTAGTAAAAAATGCTTTGTTTATTACGTTGATATCAAGAAATTGGAAGAAGGAGTGGCGGAAAGTTGCTCTATTTTCAACTACATTACACCATATATTTTTTTTCGGCTTGCTTGGTGGACTAGCTGGTGGGGAGTCGAGGAAATAAGGTCGGCTCTTGATGAATTTATACTCTTGCTAAATTTAACAATAAAACAAACCAGAAAATTGTTTAGGCTGCTACTGGTCTTTACTGTGAATCGCTAAGTAGTGCAAATTGAAGTTGCATGATACTTGTTAATCTACTATCAATATTATACATGCAAGCATGGCTAGTTCTCGCATTCAATCGACATTATACGAAGCATACTTATGGCCAAACAATCTACATTTTTCACCGATTTTTAATTCAATTACAAGTTTTACTGCATTTTTCATGTCTACAAACTTGAGGAGATGGTTATAATGCAGGTTGAAAATTTTCTCCCAGTGTGTTTATGTAAATGTAACAACGGTTTATCTCCCAAGCCGAGCGGAGAAGATTACATTATTATAGTTGTGTACTTAAAACTTAAAAATATAACATGATTGGACTAAAAACATAAGACATTCCTTCATTAGCGCTACTTACCTTTCTTGTTGGTATAAAATAAGATGAAAAACAGCCAAGTCGTTTCAAATTGGAAGTTAAATTGTGTCGAAATCGATCATAAAAATATATAGCTGAAGTGCTATAGATCTTGAGCCGTTACATATCAAAGGCAAAGTTCATTTTTAATACATCCCATTTGATGAACAATACGCTTATCGGTCATTTACAAGAGCGGTAATAATACCTAAATGATGATAGAGCTTTCATCAGTATTCGAAGTACATATTTTTCACATTAAAACTGTCTTCCAGAAGCATGTAATTATTGTGATTTGCCATTAACATGGCGTCATCATAACTTACAATCTTTCAGCCTCTTCTAATAACCCGAGTGGGCGCTACGAGTATAAACATTTGCAATGGGCATTTCACTCCAACACTATGGATTTCCCCGAAAACCAAAAACTCGCATTAGATTAAAACGCTCATAAACGACGCTGATTGATTCAAACTTGGTAATTGTTATTGTAGCATCTTTTGATCAGATATATAGGTCCTATACCTATTCCGGCCTTCTTTCCAACATTAATATTTGCTGTTATCTCTCCCACGCACGCCCTTTTTCCACGCATTTTTAAACTAATAAGGGTTATTAGTTCTTTTGTGTTCAGAAAGGCAAGATGCATTAGTAAATCAAGTTTTCAAAATAAATTGCATTGAAAAATGACAGTATTGCCCTTCAATCACCTTTCCTTAGAGTGCCTATTGGTTAACTGAATTTCAAACATGTCTACAGTTATCATTTCAATCGACACCATCAGTATCGGTAATATTAGCAGAGTACAACTTAATTAGTGTTTCCACCTCTGCACAGAAGTAAAGGAAATTGTATATTGATACTCATTTTATCATCCGCTAATGCAACCTGCATTTATGAACAGATAAGATGAGTTGGCGTCGAAAATAAAGGATGGGAAAGGGCATACTAAAATGGTACAAACAATACAAGTTATTGTAAGTTGTTCTACAACTTAAAACATCATAAAGACAAAAGACTGCGTTCAAGTTAAGGATATTTCTTTTAGTTTGCACTACGTATTTGCTTGAACAGGGTTAACCATCATAAGCTTCAAATCAGAAAACTCATCCCTTACCTACCACGCTATTCCGTTTAAGCACGTCATGATCAACAGCGTCGGCGATAAACTGCGGAATAATTACCATAAACAAAATAAAGGATTACAAATCATCCTCACACGACACGGCTCTGTTAGCACTTGGCTAATAATTAGATTGATGGTGGACGAGGATAGCGGACGCAGAGGTAACGAAGATAGCAAAGTTGTAGCTTGCCAACCTTATCTCATTTTCTGTTCCTTTTTTATGCAGTCGAATCGTAGGTCATGTGAACGATAGCTTTGGAGGATGCACACTATTCGATGAAAGGTATTCGCGTATGGACCAATAATTATTGTCATTATACTGTTTTCCACTTCATAAAAAATGTTTTTGTGATAAGCTAAACAGCTTCTTTAAGGCATTGTAAGAGATAGTAAGGATACTTTTAGAGATTCTTGTTTTTATAGCTGTTGGAAGTTGGAGTTTATCTACTGTACATCTGTAAAAAGAAAGAGTGCTCAACTTTAGACTTTTAAGCCTCCTTTTTCGTCGATACTTCTGGGCGAATGGCCACATTTGAACTGCTTGAGCAATCTAGAAACAGGATTTGACTATTTTCACCAATCAATAATGAGTTCTAAGTGAGATTGTTTTTCTTTTAACAATTAGGATTTCCCTCACCCTTGTACCTGTTGGTTGCTTAAAAACTGTACTTTTCCTAGATAAGGGTAATAATGAGAAGCTTCCACAGAAGTGCATGCTTCTGGTCCTCGTATCAGCTAACATGAGTAGTAGTAATAATAATAATGATAAAATTTACTGTTGATAGTTTTATACATTTTCTATGCTCCCTCTCGATGAAGCCTTCTTAAATGTCATTTCCCAATGTGGGGGACCTCCTGCTGGCGAACATTATTGTCGCCGTGTTGAGTGTAACAACCTAAACGAATAAATTGCTCCGCCGCGGCATTGAGAAGTGAGCAGGGAAGGAGTACATTTATTGAATTGAATTTTTGTTCTGTTTGACTGTGGAAAGAGCACGCAGCTAGCCTTTTACCTTTAGAGTGCCACGATTAACAACAAACATTACTTTTTTATTCCCCTTTCTCAATGTATTTTATACACTATTAGCAATAATATCATAATGTATTAAGCACCTGTCATCTGTTACCAAATAAATTAGCTTTCTTGAGACCGATTAGCACATAGGCAGGGAATCGAAAAAAAAGTATGACATAATATTTTTCATGACATACTGTATTCCTCCACTCACAACAAAAACTGTTATTGCATGTCGGCAGGAACTGCTCACATCCCAGCAGCCAGCGTTTTGCAAAAGAGTGATAGCTTCAATTGTAGAAAATGAATGTTTATATGATTTGACAACAAGTCAGTTGGTCAAGCCTTTTATTGCGGATTAAATTACTTTCAACTCTTCAATTTGGTATTCTCTTGTAAACGATTTAAGCAATAAAAATAGTCAACATTTTGTTACTTTTTTATGTTCACAATAAATATTTTGGCAATGTAATAAGAATGACACACTACCATTGTAAAAAAAGAAAAATATATGTTAAGGACCGACTTAAAACATGTTAGCACACACTATATACACTGCATATCTGCCAGGATTTTTCTTTAGTCTCTTACAGTGAGACAATTCTTGTTTCTTCTCTGGTCTTTTACCTAATTTGATGTTATATGAATGTGACTGTTGAATTTTTGGCTTAAAACGAGTGGATTAGTCCCTCGTCATAAAGCAGTTTACATTTTGTCTCGTATGAAGTGTGCTAGAACGTTTTACGTACGTGCGTTTTTGTGCGTTTGCCAAAGCACATTTGTCTAAAACAATCCAGAAACAGTTATTTGTATGCTTCCCTAAATAGGGTATCGATATTAATCCCTCTGTTGACCAATGTAATCTAATACTAATAACGTCATTTGGGAATAGGTAAATAGCACGTGCATGCGACTATTCATTCATATCACAGAAAGCAGGTAAGAGTGAAGGGGTCGCAGAAATCAGAAAGGTAATAGTAATAATGAATGTCATATGCCCTCTAGATTTTTAGTAAAATACAAGACCAAAATTAGTTTTGATTAATGGTGATTGCAGGAAATTAAATTGTTTCGCGGAGCAGCAGAGTTTGCATGAATGGAAAGTGTAGATGGTCGTATGTTTTACTGGACTTGTACAAAATGTCAGTGAGGTAACTTGTAAATATTATGCTGTTCTGTTTACAATATTAATGCTTTCCTGTAAATATAACATGATGAACAACGGGAAAAGTAATTACTTGGATAGCTTTAGTGATTGCATAAGGCAATTGGAAGAATGAACTATGGAACACATGAGAAATATCTCCCGTGAGGGTTTATTGAATAATTTGATGCCATCAAAAATGTCGTATGTCGTATGCTATACTTCAGCAGTAATCATCGCGTGATAGGAAACCCGATGAGTTTGTAAGAAATGGCCAATAAATAAAAACAACAAATACTGAAAACGTATATTCTGTTTAAAATCCTCAGATTGTTTAATTTTCTTCCGAAATCTCCTGTAGATCATTTTTGATCCGTTCCTGTACAGTAAGAACGAAACTCACAGACTACCAGACTATTTGAAAGTGTAACGCTTGAACCTGTAGCAATTTTTATGACTGACTGTTTTACTAAAGTTGGCATCCCTTTAAAATATTCACAATGTTCATACTACATTTTATATTGGGCTTTTTTGGATTGTACAACTTCTTTTTTTGCTTGAAATTTATATGAATTTCCAATAGATTTCTGCGCTCAATATCTTTTCTAGATTAGATTATCATTAATTTTGGTATACACCCCGTTTAAATAATATTTTTACTTGTGGTTACTACATTTCTGAGAATAATTACAGGAATCAGGAGTAAACTTTCACTGACTGTTTTTCACTACTTGTAAATGCTATATGTATTCAGTTTAATCAATTACTAAGTGTTTGTAAGGTATGTAATTTATTAAATACCTATTTGGTACATGAAGTAGAATACTACAGGTAATAAATAAATAATGTATCAGAGAAAAATGCTCACTGGTTTAACAACAATCACTAGCAAACTTAGTGAAAAGACGACTTTGAATGAACAAAAAGAAACGTAAAATATCGCTCATTATAACTAAACAACAATAATTGCATACATCTATTAATACTCGTATTGGTATACACTTTAAACTCAGTAAAGTCGAAAATCTCCACATAATTTTATTGGTAAGTACATAATAATATCAACTTGTTGTAGTTAAAGTTCAAGTTTCACTGCATGAGACTAAATGAGACCTGTCGCATATACTATAGAAAGTGCTACTTTTGGAGCGCAAAGTTAATGTGAGCTCACAGTCTTCCAGATAAGTCTTTGACAGCGTTAGTGGCGTTATTGTTGAAGCGCTCACTGGTAAACAACATGGCTGCATGGACAGCAGCCGCAGCGGCTGAAGTAGGGATCACACTGGCAGCACAGTTTGCACTCAACACTGGAGACGTGCTCAAGAGAGGACTGGAAGTTGGAGGCATACTGTGTGAATTTCCGTTAAAAAGAGGTGATGTACTGCTAATGCCTAGACCACAACCGGAAGAGTTGTTATTCTCCAAATTGAACTGCTGTTGTTGACTTTGAAGGAGAGACTGGGCAGAGAGGAATGCGGCAGCGTAAAATGGATACGCTGCTGGCAACAGAGATGCTGCTGAAACTGTCGCAGCGAAATTCTGTGATGACGATGATACTAATGGGGATGTTGTCGTGATCGGAGACAACGTGCTGGTGGAGGATGCTACGGGAGAATGGAGTTTGCTGCTGTGCAAAGACTTGGGGGAACCTGAGACATGACTTCTGTTACGGCTTGTACCACTGTGATGACTACCCAAATCTGAGGAACCTCGTGAGTCTGGGCGTAGAAGCCTGTTATTGACCATGGGACTGTTTGAACGAATACTACTCACTCCAGAATGCACGCTTTCTGCATCGTTATTATTGCACTGTGTAGATGAATGATGATGCTGATCATCGTCATCTAGGAGATCACTGCGTTGATCCAGACGGGCATCATCAGACCCCACGTCGGAAACAGAAATGCTCACAGAGTCGGATAAAACACTGTCACGACCACCACGATTGTCATTGATGTCACCAATGCAAATATCATCGGTATCATCGTCTTCATAGTCTTGTTTTTCATTAACTTTCCCCTTCTCAGTCTCTTTGAGCTGCTGTTGCTGCTTGTCTTTGGCAATGAGATTTTCGATGGAAAAGTTATTCGAGTTGTTGGAACCTCCGCGTCGCTTTACTTTCGTGAGCGGTGGTGACTCGGGGGGCGAAACTAGACGGTCTTTGTCATTTATGTCAATGTTATTGTTGTTGTGGAACTTGGAATCGTTGTCATTGTTGTGCTGGTATGGTCGCTTGATTGGAACTGGATGCGCCAAACCACCGTTATGTGCTCGTTTAAGCTTTGCTGATTGTTCACGTAATGACTTAATGGCTAACGTTGCTTCCTTCAAATCTTCTATATCTTTTGGTGTCATTGCTAACTGGCCGGCAGGGTGAGGATTGTGGTACGCTGGATGCAGAGCTCCACCCGCACCAGGGTGTAAATGAGCATTGCCAGCCGGATGACTGTTGAGATGACTCATATTGGCATGATTTTGAGATGCAGGAGAGAGACCGTTAGCATGAGGGTGTGTATGGTGGTGATGATGTTGAGGGTGAGAATGGGGATGAAACATATCTCTTGGAGGAGAATATCCTGCTGCTGCAGCCGCAAGAATTCTAGCATCTGCAGCAGATGCACCAGCACCACCAAGAAACATGGGATGCGGTGCACCATGAGATCCATATGGAGGCAACCCTCCGAACTGAACTCCATGAAGACCGTTGACTGCTGCAGCGGCTGCGGCCGCGGCGGCAGCTGCATGGTGATGAGATGAAAACGGTACTCCGCCCATTCCCAACATTCCAGGAATAGGAGGTGACATATTCATTGATGGAACGACATTTAACCCCCCTACTCCTGACATTCCATTCGGGCCCCCAAGGGACGATGGAGAACTTGCTGCTGTTGGTGATGGCTGACTATGGTGCATACTACTAGCAGCAGCTACCGCGGCTGCTGTTGATGAGGAACTGAATGACCCCAGAGTTCGCTCAAGTAAATCTTTGTCGCATTTCTGCAACTTGAATCGTTTACGTCTTCGGAGGAATGATCCATTTTCAAACATACTAAGGGCATTTGGATGAAGCGTCCAGTATGCTCCTTTACCCGGTCGATCTGGTCGCCGAGGAACTTTTACGAAACAGTCGTTGAATGACAAGTTGTGTCTGAGAGAGTTCTGCCACCTTTGAGTATTTTTCCTAAAATAGGAAGATAAAATAAATGGTATGCATAAGACTTAGAGTTTTCGATGGTGTGTTTTAGCACTTAATTCTGAAATTTTCAATGCATAATTTCACTGGAAAAGCGATAGGAGAGACATTTAGGATAGGGATGCATATACTTTGTTTATGATCTATGCTACAAGTATAACAAATCATACCTGTAGTAAGGAAAGTGATCCATAATGAACTTGTAAATGTCACAAAGTGGAAGCATTTTCTCTCCAGAACTCCAAATAGCCATAGCCGTAAGAGAAATATAAGAATACGGGGGTTTCTGATCCCCATAACTCTCTCTAGATGGTCTAGGCATGTTGAATTTCTTTTTTTAAAAACTAGTATTGCACAAAATGTAAACTTTTTGCAAGACTTTTATTGAGTCTGCAGAATGATCTGGGAAATTTTGAAAATAATTGTGTGAGTCTCAACTGTTTCACATTTTTCTTGGTTTTGTCAATGTCGATAATAGTGAACGATATTCACACATTAGAGCACTTAAAAACTTTTTCTTGTTCGTTTACTTTTAAACATACAAGTCCCTCAGTTGAACTTTACTAGACTTGAAGACCACTTTTGTAATCATGATCCAGAAGGTACGAGGACCGCAGGCACAATGACTTGAAAAACCCACTCGCCCTTACTTTTTGAAAGATTTTGTTTGTTATAGGGACATTTTGTCTGCTCTTGCCTTTTGCATACATGTATACGCTCGGTCAAGAGAACAATAAACCAGGATGATTCCGAATACCTCGGTTAAATATTTGTCCAAGAAACAAGATCAAGTTTACATGTACACTAGTGGAGGGTTGTTTTGCTTTTTACTAAACTTCGTTAACATATACAACTCGTGTATGTTAACTCTTCAATACCGGATGAGATACTGATGATACCGGAGTCCGAGTAAACTATCAACACAACAATAATAATTTTGGACAATAATAGAATCTGCTGCAACAATAATCGGTAGTTCACTTCCCCGTCTCATGATCTGTACTAATGTAAATGTAATGAGATAAACAACAATATAGTGTTTCTCGTGTATCCTTTGTTTCCCTATTGTTCCCTTCGTGTTGTTGCATGAGAAACTGATATGCAACCCAGCAAGCAAGTTGCCTTACAAGAACAAGGTGTTATGTACGTGTGTCCGCCGTGTCTGTTGAGCTAACACTTGTCTAAAGACTAACTAAACATTTACTATTGAGTCAGATATTTTACTTGGTGAGCCTGCACACATACCCACTCATGATATTGTTGTACATGAAAACGAAAACCAAACATTTACAACATGAAAAGCACAGACATACCGTCATCGCAGTCTCTGTATAAAAATAATATTGGAATAGTGTGTTTGGTTGGTAGCTGGGGGGGATTGTAAACACTACTTTGAGCACAAAGTTAGAAAGAACATAGTGGTTGGTCTTGGCTTCTCTGTGTAAAAAGCTTATATGCCTCTTTTCTTCTTTGCGTTGTGTACACACTTACAATAATCCTGTTGAGAGATGTGTTTACAAAGACGGGATAATGTTTTAAGTGCTTGTTGGATTATAAGCATGTACACATTGTTGGTTATCAAAAAATGCAGGCAGTGTTTGCAGTGTTATTTTTGGTCTCTCTGCTGTTTGGTTGGTGTGATCATCGTGTAAGAAAAGTAAAGTATTAAACATGGTAACAAGATGTGGACAGAAACAAGGAGCGAGCATGCGAGCAAAGGTAAACGCAACATTATCATCACCACGCAAACAGTTTCACAAACAAGCAACACAAGGAGCTCTTCTGGTTTTCGCCTGCTTGCATTACTGAAACACGAGAAGTTACATTATATCATCATCACGACGAGGTGATCAGGACCACTACCACCGATCGCATATGCCCAACGATAACTGCACTGACTCTATACACAAGTTCCCGCATTCTAGATGATGTTTGTAAGACGAGCTTCCCGTTCTTCACTGTGTATTCAGCTCGTGTATACACAACAACATGCGCCTTAAACAAAGCCACACCTCATATTGGTTTATTGGCTATGTCATTCTCCTCCTTTTTGGGGAAATAGGAGGGGACTCCTCTAATATCATAACGGGAAAGATATACTCACAAGTACCAAGATCTCATAAGAAAATATTGTAACAAGAAATTTCATTTATATTCGTGCAATTTTTTAATATTATCCGTCGCTCTTCTAATACAACGATCTTTGTACTGCTCGTGCAGCTCGCTCATATGCCAATCTACCTCAAGTGGTCTTTGAACAACTTCTCCGAAAACATTTCCTCCCTGGGTAATATGTTTTGCTGGCAGCATAATCGTTATTGTCGTTTGTTGTCGTCAACACAAAAAAAGTAATGTGTATCACTTTGATGAATGGCACTACTAAGAATGAACAACTCGTTTTTATTCCCTTGTTTCAGATCGAGCATTACAAAAATCCGCTTTTCCTTTAAGCACACCACGCTCACTGTTGGATAAGTCAGATAGATGGTGGCTCTAAAAGGCAGAGCAAGCACCTTGACAGAACTTCTTTTTTTTTGCTAACAAGCTTCGCTGTTGAAGCATACAAAAAGCCTTTTGTACTATTTCATTCAGTAATAAAATCACTAATATGACTATAGCCTAGCACTAATAATAATACCACTGAACAAGTTTCAAAAAGTTTATGTGTTTTGACCATATTTTCTTTCTAACAATTCCCATAAAGTACAATAAGTGTAACATAGAAAACAATAACAGGACTCTTTTCTTCTTTAGTACTTTTTTATTGGACACATGAATAAAATCGAAGAAGTACCTTCTGCACCGTTATAAAGAGAATTCACATCAAGCTGCGAACGCTGTTGACGCACATTTACATCCATCTTGGTTAAAATTTAATGTAATGAAACGAATCTCCACGCATCATCGTATTGTCTGGATAATGTTTTCTCCCCAATGTTCATACCCATTTCCGTTTTTCAATATTGTTGCGTTCATTTCATTACAGTCTTTACTGTATTCTTTAGTCATGATTATTTTTCAAATTATTACCATGCAGTTGCGGCTTATAT
>VICI01004069.1:0-11730 GCA_019593645.1 Akabosia matsudoensis
GTGCATTTATTTTTGTATATTATTTACGAACAAAAGAAATATAAAAAATATTCGGCCACAAACAATGCTTCTTTGTATTCTGATTAATTGAAAGTAATAATGGGATTGAATTGCGAGCTTCCATCGGAGCATCCTTTATGTGACATTTTCATACAAGATGTTTCAAGTATGCATTTAAAATAATCAGCAATTTAAGAATACAAAAAATTGTAATAAAACGGTTCGACACAGTTTTAGTTTTATTTCTCCAACAATATTAAGATCATTCGAGTCATTTTCTAACACCACCATATACTATTCAAAGCTTAGGTTGTTTGTAACTATAAGATTATAATCAGACAATTACCCTAAACGCTAGTTAGTATTTATCGCAATTCATTTGTGGTTAATACGAATAGTGTTACTTTCATACTTCGAATAGTATGGACATTCTGCCTTTCTTAAAATGAAGAGAAGCACTCGGGATGTCCTTCTTCATTTTTACATAAATTAACAATTAGGCAACTACACTTTACAACTTTCATAGTCCGATTTGCTAACAAATTACCGTGCTAAGTATGAAGTATTAATTTATTACTTTTCATATCTCTCAAGCTGGTAAAATGCCGTTCTATGGTAAAATGGCAGCTTCCAAAAACTAAGATCCACGAAAAAGAACCTGTCACGAGTTATAAAACGTCAACTGTGCACAACTTTAATATGCTACCAAAATCTGCGAACATCATTTATAAATATCGGTTATCTTACGATTGGATACAATGAAAAAATTTCACGGTGTATTCTTCTTTGGATAATATCAAACTCAACCCGCACAAAGTCAACTATGTATTCTGAATTTCATATTCAAAATTAAAGCCAATCATCGATACATTAAAAAAAAAGTCTCGCATAACATAATATTATAAAACAAGGATGTGAATATAAAAAGACTAGAACGTGAAGAGATTTAAAACATGCGAATAAAAATTGAAGTTGTAAAAGCAACATAGTGTACGGATTTTGATTGGCGAAAGATATTGCTTAACATCACTTACCAATAACATCTAGCAATTATTAACATACATTTTTAGTTTTAATTTGTACAAAATCATAATTCTATTATGGCAAGATGACGAATCTTATATGTTGGTCGCTTTTGATTCCATCAATACACGATACGGAGAATGGCTATGTGCACTGTTACTGCTTCCTCCTATACTTTGTGGATAACCTGCATGGTTATGAGTGTGTGCATGCGCGTGAGTATGTGAAGTCACAACTCGACCTGAATTTCCATGGAAATGAGCGTGGGCATGAGCTAGATTAGGTGTTCCATTACCATTCATCATCCCCTGGGGAGGTTGTTGGAAGCTATGCAGCGTCTGTTGTGGTGAAAACCTTCCTCCATTTACTAAATTAGCAGGCGTTCCACAATTCACGGGACAATGGACGATTGGTGTGCTTTGATAAGCCACGCAATGACTTGGCGATTGCTGAGATTGTGGCATATTTTGAGGAGTTCTTGGATACTGCTGTCCTTGCTGCTGCCACGCCGATGAAATATTTGTGGAATTTGTGTTGTTACTGGTTGGGCCAGTGCTACTTTGATGACTGCTCATGGAGTTATTGCTGGCACAACTTAAGCTACCTGGTGCTGCCATCATCATCATTCCAGGTGCCGGGTAATTCATTAAATGCTGGCTAAAATGTGAATTAGGACCAAGCAACGGTAAAAGCCACTGCTTCAGTCTGCTATGTAGCTCTTCAAAATTCGGTCTCCTATGTGGCACCTCGGCCCAACATTCCACCATCAACGCATACATTCTTGGCGGGCACAAATCGGGACACGGTAAAAGTTGTCGATTTCTGATCATTTCGATAACTTCTTGATTACTGTATCCGTAGTAGGGTTGCAAACCGTACGAATATATTTCCCAAAGAACAACGCCAAACGACCAAACATCACTTTCAGTCGTAAACTTCCCGTAAAGTATAGACTCTGGTGGCATCCACCGTACTGGCAATAGCGATTTAGACTGAACCCTGTAGTAGTCACTGGAGTAGATATCCCGGGACAAACCGAAGTCGGAAATTTTCACTGTAAGACTTTCACCAACAAGAGCATTCCTAGCTGCCAAATCTCGGTGAACGTAATGATGAGCTGCTAAATATTCCATTCCCGCGGCGATTTGAGTAGCAATGAAAAGCATTTCGTTAGGCTCTAAAACTTTGTGATTGCTGTACTCTGTTTGATTTCCTCGGGTGGAGTCGTTACGTGGGGAGTGGCTGATTAAATACTCGTGCAAGTCACCTTGGCTCATATACTCAAAAAGCATACATCGAGGTTCTTCTTTGGTACTTACTCCAAGTAAGCAAACAATGTTGGGATGCTTTAATTCTGCCATAAGTTCCGCTTCCCGGAAGAAGTCTTGGCGTGTTTTTGGTGTGGCCGACGCTTTCAATGTTTTGATGGCAACACGCATCATTGGCTCGCCCGGTCGAAGAATTGCCTCTCCTTTGTATACTTTCCCGAATGCGCCCTCGCCCAGCTCTTGAAGGAACTGTACATTGCCGATGGGTATCTCAGGGGCTTTGGATTGGCCTGATTTACGAAGAAGACTGGACATTTCAAGACCTTGCATAGAACCACGTGAACCGACGGATTTTGTTGCAGACATTTTAGACCGTGAACGACGACAACAGCATATCATACATATTAGGAACAACATTAGGATTAATGCAGCAACGCCACCGGTGACGGGTACCCAAATCTTACTCTCTGCAAAAAGAAACAGTCAATAGTTGCAATGCTGTAAAGTAAGCTTTCCCTTTTCACATGCATATATTCACGTATTATACTCACCATAGCCAAAAATACCACATTTTTGGACTTTGCACGGTTCCCGTCGAAACTGCTCAGAATTTGAAAAACACCATGGCTGTGGCTCCACTCCCCCTGGGTTACGGCAGAAGTTGTGACCTCCCATCTAAATATTTCAAGTAAAGTTTTGACCCGTTTTAGCTTTAATTTATGCAACTTCAAATTAAAAACAAACAGGTTACTTACAAGTTCTGGATAATCAGAAGACTTGAAGTTCAACTGATGGCTCCAGGGTCTACAGGGTTCTCCAGATTCGGTTTCCCGTACTGTACCCCTATACGCCATTCCCCTTTCCTTATAGCACGCATGGTCTTCAACGATTGCCGTTAAATGAGGTAGTCCCAAGCGTATACACGTCACACTTTCCTTCGACCCCAGAGGAGGCAAATCGCCGCATTCTGGAATCGCCAACTGCTGACCAATTAAGGGATGTCGTTTTGCAAGCGCATACTCTTGTCGACACAAATCATGTTCCAAAAGCTCACACTCCTCACGGCACAGTCTCCGGGGAGATACGAAATTAACGTTTTCTTCGGCGTTGCCAAACAGATTATCTGGGCACAAGGGAAATGCAGAATAGCACAAAGATGGGATCGCGAATTCGGAACAGCGTGCAGATATATCCCTGTAGAGAAGAGAAAGTCACAGTGAAATATAAAGCTCCCTAATAAAAAGGACTAGGTCAGCAGTAACTTACTCAGAGTGCTGGATAACCTTCATCGCCTCCTGTAACTTGGACTCAATCAAAACTTGGCTCTCTTCCGAGTGTACATAAATTGTACGGTTCTCAATAAATCGTTTACAGACACTGCCTCTGTACACCTACAAGACAGGACATCAGGTTTTTATGTTAGCTTGTGACGTACTTTGAAACCTAAAGAATCTTAAATCTCATTCTCAATTACCTGACAAATCCCTTCGCCATCCCGCGGGGGTTGGGCATTCGCCCGTCCGCTTAAATCCGCTAGTCCTGTGTTGGCCATCATTGGAACATGATGAAAACTGTCAATCCTATGAATACTATAGAGCAACCTCACACTGTTAGTTCTCGCCTTTACACCTTTAAAGCCAACTTTGGTTTACTTCAGACTAATGAACACTTAATATGAAGACACTTGAGTCATGTAATTTCCCTGATTTATATAAAGCTATGTATAAAAGTGTAAAAGTATAAAAAGATTCCTGGATTCCCTAACTGAACACTGATGAAAACCCCATCCCCGTTCAATGTATAAAAACCGAAAAACGGTTACATTTTTCGTTTCTGTAATTTGTAGCAATATCTGATCCTGCTTTAGTTTATGATTTCTAATACTTGCACGCAAACACTAATCTGTCACCTTATTAATTTGTCAGTCTTGCTGTCGAGATATAAAAAAACTACCGACACAAACTACATTAAGTAAAAAACTGTATCATCTAAATCTACCCGACTACTTCCTCCGTTTAAACTAAAAAAATTGTCACTGCATTGCACAATGGAGGATTGCCAAAAATCTTTGGCCGCGCTATACCTATAAGTTTATGTTTCTGGAATTCAAGGGCAGGGCCAAAAACAACTTCCTACAATGTAGTATGCACTGCGTTGTATATATTTTCATTTTCCTCCAGACAGAAGTACACTAACGAGAATGTTTCTTTCGAAGAAGACGGAGGGTGAGATTCTGAAAAGATCTGGCTTCGGATATACTCGGTCTGTTCGTATGTTGAGTGTCTTTTAACACTCTACCAAAAGTAAATAGATGGTTCTAGGGGAAGAATTGAATAGGGATACAATGGGGTTGTCCACATGATAAAACCTGCTCATGTATAGCAAACATACGAAATATAATCTACTTTGAGAGTGAAGTAGGGGGGCTAAGTTAAATACGAACTATTCCTTCTCTCCGGTTATGATACGTTTAGGATAAAGTTCATGCTACATTTTTATATGCTGTAGTTACAGCTTATCGCTTTGGATTTAGAGGATAGCTGGGACGATAAAAATGTTCGTAAAAGTAAAATGCACAAAAACTCATAAATGAATTCATGCACAGCCGTGATATTACAGATACGACGATGGGGAAAAATGCAATAACTTGGCGAGAGAGGGTGGTGATACATGATGCGTTCCAATGTACAACTTGGTTTCTTCCCTACACCTAAAGGACAGCGCCATACGAAAACGCATTGACACAACAACCGTTCGCTCTGAGCGAACAAGATCATCTTTGTTACAGATCTTTACAACGTCTCATACCCTTCGCTTTCCGTAGCAGTATATTAAAAATATATTTCATGTTTGTTACACTGTTCTATGTGTGTACTCACATGCGAAACATTTTTATTGCTTCATGCAATTTTACTTTTATTTATGAGCCGATGCGCGTTGCTAGTCTTCCATTATTAACAATTCCTAACAATATATGTCGAATAAATTGAGTACGATGGAATTTTATTACATGATTTTTACTGCACAAACGTGGACTTTGAACTTTGACTGATGATGTCAAATTTTATCAAAGATTCGCATCTGAAGAAACGAGGTATTAGGTTGTAGTGAAGTANCGTGAACTTTGAACTTTGACTGATGATGTCAAATTTTATCAAAGATTCGCATCTGAAGAAACGAGGTATTAGGTTGTAGTGAAGTAAACACAAGTTGACTATACGGACAATGCTATAAAAATCTGATAGCAGAATGAACCCACCTTCCAGTTTCACCAATTTCCGGGAAGGACTCAAACGCACTGGGAAAGTCGGGAATAACACCGGAATCCAAACCTGTTGAGCAAATAATAGAATTTAAATAATTACCTGGCGATATTATACTTAGGAAAGCCTTATCGTTATACTCGTAACTATATTGACAGTATTTTATCATGCGTTAGGCACCGTAATTGCTGTTTCTGATAAAAATAGTGTTACTCAAATGAAAATCCTCATTACATTCTAATCTCACTTCATGCTTCGTCGTGTCGCAACATGAAATACGTAAAATTTATTTGGCTTCCATGTTGTATAGTACACCCGATGGAAATAAAATGATTGCATAAATATTCCACAGGGAACGTCATACCCTGTCCGTACTATTCTACCACTCTAAAAAAAACACTCAAACTTGTATTCATTTCATTCAGCATACAAATCAAGTTGCCAGGCCAATTCTTCTTATTCCAATTTCATACTAAACTCCTTTCCCTTCACCGCACATATACACACGACATGTCACATCAAATCGCTTACACTCGCATCGCACCCAACTTCAATCACTCAACCGAGCTGCATACTTGCACTAAATGCAATGTATTCCCTCAGAACTGAATCTGTTTACCTTCTTTCTCTCCGAAAATGATTGATTACAGTTCCTTTCCTTTTCCTATTATTTTCCCTTACAAAAAAAATCTTTTCATTTTCACCACATGAGCATGTATGCTGGAAAACAGGAAGCTCACGCACTTTTCCCGTAACCCTCCTCCTCTCCCCCTTCTTCATATTTATTCTTCCTTTTTTCCTCCTCTCATTTCATTTTTGACAGTTTTGTGAGATTTTAATGAGTTTTTAAAAATCTCTTTTTCTCTACCTTTGAAGTTCGCTGAAGCCAGCATTATTCCAAAAAAGACTTCACATATTTCTTTGCCGGCAGGCAGCATAAGACATTTGAAACCTACAGAAAAAGGGTTTAACCGGTTATGTTTCAGTTTTTACAACTAAACTGAATATAATCACCGTGACTATCGTCAATGTCAATGAAACTTTTCCTAGTGATTTAAATTTGTTCGCATACATAAATTGAGACTACGCGACACTATTGCCGATAGCTGCCAACCGGGAGAAGCTGAACTTTGTTTTTGTATTTTTCCCTAAAACATTCTTTAATCCACTTTTGGCATCAATATACCCATCTTTAGTGCAGATAGACAGACAAGTCATTCATCATTCGCATGATTTATACATAGAAAAACTAGATTCATGCAAAGGCACGCTTTATTTTCTGCATTCCTCAACTGTTATTTCATGTAAATTGGTTAACTGTTTTTTAGCGTACGCACTCCTCCTGTTACTACCAATTCTCATCATGACGATGCTAATCCCCCGCAGCAAGACACCGGAAGTTTCAATATTATCTTTTCAGCTGGAAACGTGCCATTTATCCTTTTATGACGATAGCTGCCCTTCTGCATTGCATATGAATGTTAAAAAAGGAAACCAGGCAATAAAAATCCATGAAAGCAGGCACAGGCATGATCGATTTCAAACGAATTCGATACTCTTGGTGTACTGGCAGACGAGTATGAACCTCGGGCAGATCACCCAAAACAAGATTCATTTGAGATTTTGTTTGAACTTTAGTGAAATGAGGAGGACCAGACTAATGCGTAAAATGTGAACAGATTAAATGTACAATAAGCTCGAAGGCAAGCCTTGGGTGCATTTTCCTGCTTCTGCAATAGGCTTTTAACGATTTCCTCCTCATAAAAATAAATCCCATTAATGAACCATTAGTTGGAAAAGTTGTAAGAGAAAGCACCTTCACGTTCAATCTACCCGTTTCAAACAACCAATATTCTCCACTGCTTGAGCTTCCGTCAAGTCTCATTTTCTTTCACGCTGTATTGTCCAGGGAAAGTACAACCTTTACAGTTTGCTCCTCATTATCTTCTGTCAAGAATAAACCGATCGTTTTCTACTGTTTCGGAATGTTTTTGATTATTTTCTAACACAACCATTACTTCTTGCAAGATTTAATGTTATACTTTCTCGGGCGTATTTACACAATTTAAATTTGTTCATACTAGTAAACGAGGTTTTGTTGCCATGGGGTCTGGTATCATGCTGACTTGGATGAATTTTAATAAATGGCATAATGCATTGAAAGTGCAGCCAAGTAATGGTAAAGGGAAACCGGAACTATTTGCCAAACTGAATAGTGTACGCACATAAAACATGAGAATTTTCTTTGGAAACTTCTCAGTTTTATCGTTACCCAGCATAAAACTGCTCGTCTATTCAGACAAAAAATGTGGTTTATGTAAGAGCGGAGCTTGTATTTTTACTGAAATAAAAGGCAAGGCAAATGGACCAATTTATATCGGCGGGCACTGCAAGCACGCGCTATTGTCAACCCCGAAAATGGGTATAATGCAAGCTATACGTGCGTATGTAACGTGTCCGTTAGGACAAACAAAGATTTGTGCTTGTTCATTCGCACTATCTTCAGAAGACTAGTTGTTGGGTGAGATTTATTCTGCCTGTACAGTATACCATTAAACTTTGGCAGATATAGTGGGTATTTTTTCTGCGTAGCCGGAAATGCATGCATAAAACTTTTTTGTTTGCTTTCTCTCATTTGGCTGCTTCTTCAACTAGTCGATGAATTAAATGACTATTCATCGTCCTTTCTCAGAGAATGAGGCTGCAATAAAAAGGGAAATGCACGGTATGGAAGAGTAAGTAAAGACAAAAAGTGAATAAAAAAGGAAAAGACCGGAAAGAGAAATGGACCGAGATGTGAGAATACGCACAGCACAAAAGCCCATTCTGACATGTCTAAGAGCATTGAAACGTTGTCTTGGAGTTTTGAGAAGTGATATAAAAGGGCATTTCTTTAGTAAAAGTGCGTTTTCACTAGGGAACGAGCTACTGGCCAAAAAAATATATGTGGGTTCACGGTTTCATCTGACAAATGAGTTACCTACAGCACACTTTTACTGTGTGCTCATGAGCAAAATTAATGAGAGAACAAAGCCATACATCTACCTAAGGCCGAAAAACTTTTACCAAGCTCACTTTGTTCAAAGTAGTATCGTAGAGCAACTACTGGAGCAGGTAACCCCATCCTAACACGCTTTTTAATCAATTCAAACGAAATGTTTCCGAGAATAAAAAAAACAGGTTGTTTTGGAAAACTACTCAAAGTAGAGCAGCGAACAAAGACTATCATTCGTTACATGAACGCATCGCATCTTTTTTAAATTGTTACTTTACAAAATTTCAACAATAGTTTTCTCTTTAATCATTGCACAGTTTTCTCAATCTCTCCTACGGTTCAATAATTAACCTTTTTTCTCACTTTTCAGAACTGCCTGAATTCAGAGAAAACTGGTGAGAACTTTTTTAGTTTTGTTTTTTATTGCTTGTTCATCCATCCGCTATTAGCCATTGCCACAGTGAGAACCTTTTCCTGGCTTTTATCACCAGTCTACTCTCTTTTCATTTACTGCACATAATTATGAAGCGAAGAAAAAAAAAACTTTTCACTTTGTTGTTTTCCCTTTTCTCTTTTCTCCGTTTCCTGCCGTCTTCTGTGTAAACTTGGTGTTTTCATTTTCTAGTTTTCAACCTGCTGGCAAAATTGGCAACGATGAAATTAATAGAAATGAGAGGAAAACAAGCAGCCAGAGAAAATGTCAAAAGAAAAAAGTGTTTCAGCCTGGGATAGAATGTGTATAGTTTAATATTATAAAAGGGAGTTAAGTGGAAATGGTCTATTAATTTGATGTGGTAGTGCATACATGGCAAATGACTAAAATGGCGGTGGAAGGGATTTTCCCTTTGAAACAAAAAAAGGAGATTGACTCCGCTTTAAAAAGCCTTTTGCGTAGTCATTACTTTCTAGTTTTAATACCATCGCTAACACTGAGAAAACCGTATCAGAGTG
Source organism: Akabosia matsudoensis (assembly GCA_019593645.1). NCBI lineage: Eukaryota > Metazoa > Arthropoda > Collembola > Entomobryomorpha > Paronellidae > Akabosia > Akabosia matsudoensis. The sequence continues at coordinate 9,501 of VICI01004069.1, forward strand.
AATGAAAATGAACCACAGAGTGACAGACAGAGAAACCATTAATTTTCTTTCTTCTCTTAAGAGAAAGCGCGATTTTCTCCCTGAGTGGGAAGAGCTACTCTTACCCGGCAAATCTCGCATAGTCATCATCGGTCTCATCATGAATGATCATTTTCATGAGTGCTGTGGAATCTGCTGGTGTTGGTGACCAAGACGAACGCAAACTTTCAAGACACGCCAGTCACCACAAGCATACGATAACGATGTACCAGCATTTTTGAAGTGAAGCCCGATAGGTTTCTTTAGAAACACAATGAAAAATTAGAACCACAGTCGTGGACTCTTTCAAACTTATTGTTTCCACATAAACATGTGTGGTTTCTAGTTTGCCCGAGCATTTATCAACAATGAAATTCGAGAGAATGCAACCACTCTATCCAGTTCGGGCTAAAATTCTTGAAGTGATAGCTTAGAAATATCTGAACATTATCTAAATTTTACTACTACTAATTGGACGCCTAATTCCTAGGCTCGATATGCATTTCAACTTAACCAACCACCATTGGCACCTGAATCTATGTTAAGTTTTGTTTTCTCATGCTTATTTGCTACTTGACAACCATAAACGGCCGCTTTCAGCTAGTTAGATTTAAAAATCAATTCATGGATAAAACCTTTCAAGCGAAAATACATTAATCAAAATCTCATTACAAACATGAGTATGTAATAAAATTCTTACAACTTTATAACTCTTACTTGAATTTGCTTTCATTCAATCAGATGAATTGCCAAATGCACTTAACAGTTATCTCGAAAGAATTTTTCTCACTCCTTTTACCTTTGTACGATTTTTTAGTTTACGATGACACTAGTATTGCTTTGTGAGACGAGTAACTTTTTGAGTCGTTTATCATGTCACACAAGTATTTTTTCCTAGCCGTACCGAAGATTCGTCGTTTCATTTTCTTTATCGCAACTGACACGTGGCCAAAGTTGAAAGTTGTACAGAACAAAATTCCTTCATCAAAATCTATTAGCAGTTTCCTCCAAAAAAGCACACATGGTCAGTCAAGCAGTTCTTCTTGCAACGGCAGCATTGAACAAGGAACAATCAACCAACAACTGTGACGATTGGAGACTCGCACATTTTACACTTCGAATGCCTCTTGTCTTGTCAGTTTTGATTGAGCCTGACAAAGACAGTAACACCAGCCGAGAAGCAGGTCTCTCCTATTAAAATGCCTTAGCAGGAGTTCTCCTTTGTGCCACTTAAAAATTCACTTTTCCATTAATTCGAACCATTCATTTTGTGACCGTCTATAAATTATTATTCCATGAGCATTTCCATTCTTATCATTATATACCCAAGTGCATTACTTTACACGAACCCATTGCGGCTGGCTAACTTGATATGTTTGTCAGTTAGTCAAATTTACAAAGTTTTGGATTTTTTCACTGGTAAAGCTCGAATGCTTAGTTTACTTATGTCCCATTTGTGAAATATTTATCTAAACTAAAAGCACTTCCAATCGAAACGTTCAATTATTTTAGTTGTGAGTTGGAATTTTCTGTTTCGTTTATTGACAATAACAATTGTAAAACTAAAAACAAGAACACACTAATTCAACTTTACCAATCAAACTAACGAAATCGAACAAAATTTTAGAGTTCATTACGCGTTACATTCCACCCAGTAGCTTTTCATCATAGCCTGCACATAATACACATTCATGGAAAGTTTTCACCAAACATTCCCATCAGAAACTTATTCTTCTCAACTATAAAAACTTTCAAACTATTGTTTTCCATTAACCTCATTGTATAACGTGATTGTTTATTTATGTTGTCTCCTGAATACAAAAGAATAAAGCTCATCAATAGGAATTGAGTTTTTTTTACAACTTAAGTATAAAAGCGTTTCCAGTTTCTTCTCAGTTTCTTTCTTATTGTCGCTTTATGTTTCAATCAGTCAAATTGATATCGTAATGAAGCCTGTCAAACTATTGTTTTTGGGAACTGTTCTCGCACAAACCAGTGTTAGTACTCACTGTTTTTTTCTAATTCAAAACACACCTTCCGATTGTCTACTTTTACTTTATGAATGGCATCACAACAGTATCAGCATAGTTTAAAAAATTTTCTTTTGAATTATTTATCAGGCTGCTGGCTCAATATCAGAAGTTATTGAGGGGTAAATTTATGAAACAGAAGAGCGGCTGCCTTCAAACCAGAGCAAATGAAACATTTGATA